>BHFT01066959.1:0-16819 GCA_004320025.1 Laticauda laticaudata | reverse complement strand
TCCCCCCCCCCCCCAAAAAAAAAAAAAAAGTCAGGAGGACCACAGATCAAACTCACAAGTGGAAGAATTCATACTATCACAGACATAATTTACTTCTTTGGGTTTCAAAAGATAAAAAGTATCCCATAAATCATGCAAATGCTGCCTTGCTTAACAGTGGATGCTGTCCAATTGACATTATATTTTCTTTAAAAGGTACTTGTACATATTCACTGCACAAGAAAAGTGGATTATAACCAATTGCAAGTGAAAAACTGTTCAGCTTAAAATAAAGGTGAAGAGCCTGGCAATACTTTACAGACCAGCTCTGATGTTTCTTCCAATTTCTTTGTATCATCAAGCTACTGGGGGAAGAAGAAAAAGATTTAGTCTAAGTCCCAGAAATTAAAACTGTATCAGGAATATCAAGAAATATACACACAATGTTAGAATAGAAAGTTATCAAAACTCCTATCTGCACATTTTAAATGATTTAAAAGCAAGAATTTATCCTTAAGATAAAGTCACAGATAAATTCTAATTGCGAATCTAGCGATATGAATATTTCAAGATCCTTAAAAATATTTTGAGTTGGTTCCTCACAGACTAACATGCTCATTCAGAAATTTTATTTTATTACTTAATCTGGAGATATATTTGAAACTATACCAAGAAATCTAGAGTTCTCAAAAATTTATTGGCTTTGTAATTTGGAAAATTAACTTGCAATATCAGAAAGCAAGAATATCTAATACTATTATTTTTCTTTACTTTTAAAAGGGTCTGTTCCTGGGGACAGAAAAAAAAGCTAATAAATCTGGAGAGCCAATAAAAATCTGCTGCTCCCAGTAGTTTGCAAAGTGTGAACAGGCATCACAAATATGCAATATCAGTTCCTAAAGATCTCAAAAATACGCTACCAAATTAAAAAATATATATGGCAGAAGGAGAAATAATTAGATATCATTTTGGAGAATAATCATATTAACATTAATTTAATTTAATGTGATTTTAAATAAAACAAAAATTGTTGTTTTGCTCCCTGTCTGCTACTTTCTTTGTGAGGCCCCAGTATACATTTTAAAGGTCAAGAATGGTCCACAAAAGTTAGGCACAACTGGAATACACAACATTTGCAGGGAACATAAAGAAGAGGGGGGAGACAGAGTGACACAAGCAGTGTTATATGCCAATGTAAGCCCTAAATTATACAAGCCCCCAAAGGGGTGGAGCTTCAGTGTTATGTTTCTTTCTGCACCATGAGAAAAGCATTGAAATAATGAAGTTGCCACTGCCTAAAATATAGATTATACTTTCAAGGCGGTAAAACAAGAGTTTGTGAGTTTTTCCTATTACTTCAATGAACCAACTTCAGCTATATGAGGGAAGGTGAATATGGAACCAAGCAATCATCGCAAAAATATGGGGAATGAAAAAGATTCCAACAAAAATAATAAAACTGACCAATGATCTGATTTTTAATCTACATGGGGGAGGGGATTTACAAAATATAATTGGAGCCTGGTAATCACCAATGAAAAGAGATAAACTACTAGTTCATTAATCTTAGTTCATTACCTTATTGTACACATTAAACCATTCAGGATGATGATTCATCTTTTCAGCCTGAAGAGCTACCCGAGTCATAAAACCAAATGCCTGCATAAAGAAAAAAAAATGCATGTGTAATTCTTAAAATAAAGCATTTTATTACATTCTGCATATGCCAGAAGGGAAAAGTGTCAAAATGTAACTGTAAAAAGAAAAGGAAACATGTGTAGGCCTGATACTGTACAGCAGTTCTGAAACAAACAAAATCCTGGTTAAATTTTACTAGTAATGGAGAATAATACCAAGAAAGTTTGTCACATAGATTATTTCAGAAATTGTTACAGAAGTCTGATGAAGCTGGCAAATGTTTGTATCACACTATAGTTACAGAAAATTATCTGAGTTAAGAACAGGTATGATTTGATTCAAATCAAACAAAGCTAAATTATATGTGCTTTATTTCACCCACTTTATCTTATGCAAAATAAATTCTACAGTTTACATACAGTATATCGACACAGTACATGAGTGCTTAAAGTATCAAGAATCTAATATTATACAGTGACTTTCTCTTGCTAAAACCAAACAAACTGCTCTCAAAATAAGACTAAAAACCTAATTGAAAGATTATTTTAACAGCAATAAATCTGTGATACATTAAGTATGATCTTTCAAAGTCCACCTATCTATCAAATGTACTAAAGTCTCGTTATAAAAATTTGCCGGGGAAAAACCATGTTCAACCCTTTGACAGCAATTTTGACTAAACATATAATCAAGAAGTAGTATAATAGTTGATAATAGTTTCAGTATTTTTTCCTCTACCTCTGCTGAAGTATGACTGCAAATCACTTCTCCAGTCAGATGAATGCAATCATTACAATCAGAGCAAATTATTCTAACGTTTTTTATGTACAAATTATCAAAATGTTGGCAATTGAAATTATTTGCTCTCAAGTGAATCACAGAATTGCAGCCATTGTTTCACTTGATTTTGAATTGAATTCCAAAGTCAAACCACTGTAAAAAGCAGCTTTGAAACTTAAAAAGTTCTGAAATTATTTTTGAAACACTATGAGCTTCAGTTTTTAACAGTGATAAATTTAGGTGTTTTCTACAATTTAATGAATGGTATGATTTAGAGCTTTTACTTTATTACTCCTTAAAAGAAATTTACTAATGTTTCCATTGTGATTATTTATTTACTAGAATGTGTATGTAATCTCACTTCCAAGTTACAGTACTACAATACAAGACAATCCCCAAAAAGATAAAATCAAAATAATCAATATAACTCTCAGTATAATTAACTACATCAACTTCTATGTTGCAAAAAACTCCTAATGAACGCAATAAGTAAACAAAGCAAGCATCAGACTGGCTGTCCCTTTCTCACTGAGATTATTTATGAAGTTAATCCCTGCATTTTGAAGTTACATTGCCTTTATTCTACAAAGAGATGGAAGAAAACTAGCTCTAATAGATAGGGTACAATTGTATTGTTTCTTCACTTCAAAGTTCACCCAAAAAATCCACAGTAGTGATACTTGAGAAAAACCCAACCAATCCAAAAGTTGACAATAGTAAATTGCAACTACAAACTACAGCTACATGGCTGCGTCCATTAAGTCATCAAACCTCATTCTTGATTTGAGGGACTTTTCCTTTAACTTGGATTTGAAAATGTTCTAACAAATCTCGTGTGTCAAGAGCCCAAACACTAAATCTTGCTTAACTCTCGGATTTATGGGCAAAATGATTAGGTAGAAAGTGATAAAAAAATTGTATCTGCTTGAAACACTGGAAAGATACTGCCAACAACAGTACAAGTCAGGTCCTTTCCCCCCCCCCCCCCCCCCNCCCCCCCCCCCCCCCAATATTCTTTAGATTGAGGACAATGTACTCATTGAGTTCCTGTCCAGGGAGGATTAATCAATATCCCTCTGTCTTAAAGATAGCCCCTGATATTGCTGAGGATAGATATTACAATATAGATCCCCATTTATTGAATTTTTATCTATCATCTAGCTACCTACCTATCAAATAAACAAACAGACAAATAAATAAACTTACTTTACTTTAATATGGAAATCTCTTTCCTTGAGTATCTAGCCATTCTGGTGAAGAAAATGCTTCAACTACCAATTAGAGTTATCCAAAGGAAAGCTTTATTTGAGTGTTTTCATTTTGTGATGGTGGTACATTTAGTTCAGGGACCACTGGTGATCAACAAAGGCAACCCAGTTAGCCTCTAGTATAGGCATCCAAAAATAACAAAGAGCAAAAATATAATGGGATTATTAAATCTTCCTAGATTTGGGGGTTTCAACTGATATTTTATGAGATTTGGGGTAAGAATGCCAAAAAAGCTGCAAGATCTAGAAAGTTCTGAGCAACTTATTTTTTTCAATCCTACGTTTAGGTCCCAATATTGCTCTGAAAGAATCATGCATTTCATGCTGTCCACAGACCCATGTTGCTAATTCTAGATCATATTATGGTCCTCAAAAAAAAAAAAAAAGGATTGGAAATTGTTGTTGTAAACCAGAATAAGCAAGTGAAAGATTAAACAGTAGTAGCCTAACAAGTGGAGTATTTTGTTTGTTTTTTTAGTATCATGAGTTTGATTATCCTTGTGTTTGGAAATTTAATTTTATAGATCATTGAATGCAAGCTAAAAAAACTAATCACGTTAAAGTCTCAATAAAACTATTAATGTCTCTCAATTTATTAACTACAACAGTTTTTGAAGGAATTCTTGTTCAAAGGTGCTATAACATTTTAAAATATTTTATGGATCTTGTAGAATTATTTTTCTACAAAAATTTACCTTGCTGCAGTCAGGTTTATGTGTACATCTAAGAGACTCACAGCTTTATAGTCCATTTTAAACCTGTACAACTGCCTCCCCTTACATATATATTTTTACTAAGAAAATGAAAAGCAGGTCTGTTGAAGTAATTTCGGCTGAGCAATCTCCATTAAGTCTTCTAAATACTTCCCTTGCTAATTAAATGAAATCAGAACTTTATTGTTTATGGATCACCTTTTGTATCTGTAGGCTTATAACCTTCCTTTTTTATAAAATACAATTGGGAATGGGGAAAATAGCTATTTAGGATTGATTATATATGAAAACATTATTACATAATCAGTTTGGACATTTCTTCACGTCTTGAAACATAATCAGTAATTGGGTGTAATTGGTGATCAAGGAAACTATCTGGTGATCAATTAAAGTAATTACCAGATTCCGGCAACACAACCAATCTTAATTTGAACAAGAGTCTGCAATTCTTCAACTTTAATTTAAAATAATGAATATTATTAAGCAGTCTGTGAGCCAAGATCATGGTCAAGCCTACATTATATGTAGTAGTCAAATTAGTTTTGGTAAGTTTTTGTTTACCTGCAAGCCAAACACTTCATGTTAGAAAGTGTTTTGCTTATTTTGAAAAAAAAATCCAACATGATCTTGACCTTCATATCAGCACTATTGTTAAGTTTACCACCGCAAGTATATTTTAACATCTGGATTTTTTTTTCCCAACTTATAGAACAGGTCTTAAAATAATTCAATAGAAAAAGAGCACGCGTTGTATTAATAAGCTTACATCTTGAAGACCGTTTTTCCCCCTAAGATACAAAAATTGTCTTGGAGAGCATTCTGAGACAATCTTATTACACTAGGAAAGGTATAGGATGTATACAAAAAAAACAATTGCACATTTGTATTATACAATTTGCATTCAATTACATTTTTCTCAGGAAGTTTGACCAACACAATTGCTACACTTTTTCAGCTTAGTAACTTATTTCCAATATTAAATTCTCACCAGAACAAACCTTTCCTCCTCCTTGAAGAATTCCATCTGACTTGAGAAAAATTCCCTTTTGCACACCTTGTTCCTTAAATTTTACATATTACAGCTTGCAACTTTCTTACATGCCTTTACATTTCTACATTGCTATTCTCAAGTCGTAGATAGAGTCTTCCTCTTTCCTTTTGATCCCAATATTTTCATTACAATTACCTAATAACTCAGCTAAAGTGCTATGTGATATCTTTAATAGAAAAAATTCTCAAAGAAAAACAGTAACAATTTATTTATTCATTACTCATTCCTTGATGTTCTTTAAGCATTGAATAGGCAAAAAAATACATTAATCCCATGTTACTTAACCTGTAGCTTCCAACAGGTCAATATGCCATTGATTGTTGCATTAATTTTGACAGCAAAGGTTAAATTTCTTGATAATTTTCTAAATAATTAAAGTTGCTGGTATATTATCATGAGTCTTTAAGCATACTATGTCAGAATAATTTTTACTTAAAACTATGCTCTATCATGTTACATCTACTACTCTATTTGCACCACTTCATATTAAATATAAAACACATATACTAATCAATCTCATGGTTAATGAAATTTCTGATAAACTATTACAACTCTTCTGAAGGTTATACTATGTTTAGAAAGTTACTTAATTTCATTGTTATCTTTCACAAACTGGATTCAACTAACTTAATATTCTAGAATATAAATATTCTTTTTGTATTACCAATTACTGTGATTAAACATATTGCTGGAGTTACACTGACTGAAAATCAATATTAAATGTGTTTCTATGTAAATGGCAGATAGACTGTAAAATATCAGTATTTTATAATATTCCTAATATCAATACTAGGAATAAATGTACTATATTGACTGTACTATATATCTTTTATAACTAATAATCAGATACAACTTAAATGTGTCAGTGAGATTCAGCAGTGTTAAGCCTACTCAGTGACCATATCCAGAAAATAAGAAGAAACATATTAGACAGAAATGAATGTATTATGCAGAGCAAAGGTTCATATTGTCCATTATTTTCTTCTGGGCAGGGACTAAAATTTGGTGGGTGGCTTTATGAAATGAATGGCTTTAAGAAATTATCAAGAAAAATATGAAAGGTACAGAAATATCTTATTTTCTATGTAAATCTTTAAACGGGAATTTTCTATAAACTATACAGGCAGTACCAGGTCTGCATCTTGATACAAGTGGGCTGCCTATTACTAAAAATGACAGATTCTGGATGTTTGAACAACACAAAAGACATAAGGAAATAGGGTGAAAAATGACAATAATATAGATCAGTTTCTTAAATGAGATCGAGGACCTATGCAGGTCTCCCAAGATTCTCTCAGGGATCCAAAAAGTCAAAATTATTTGCTCGATATTGAAAATATTTGCAAAAACTTAAAACAATAATACTCTTCTCCTATTTTTATTGATGAAAAATTAAGCTTTTGTGAAAATATTTAATTTTATGTTAATATCTAATCATTTTAACATTATGCTATTTTAATATTCTTGCATCATGTTCATTTTATTTTACTGTAGATATGCTAAATCACAAGTCACTTCTTGAGATAGGTAGTCATTGAATACATTGAATAAATAAATAAATATTTCAAGAATGCATCCAGTATAATGTGGTAAATATTGATAAATATAAAACAATACAAATAAAAGGACCTCTTTTGTGGTCCTGCATAATTTTAAAAGTGGAAAGGGGTCCTAATAGCAAAAAGTTTAAGAAAGTTTAAGATCTCGACAACTAGCCCACTGCAGAAACTTAGGCTCTGCTCTGTAGGCTTCCGTGTAGATTATGTTTTAAATGGTTCACTCTGAGGTAAAAGGTAAAGGACTCCCTGCAGATTTTACTCCGCTAGTTGCTGCCAACTATAGAGGGCGGTGCTTAATTCCATTTCACTTTCAGAAGAACATACAAATTATTCATAAATTCACTGTATTTTAACTTATTGTGTCTACTAAATCATTCTTAATTCTAAATACGATTCTTTCATTCTAATGGTGGCCTTATTTTCATAGCTTATTCATATACTACATAAGAGAGATTCTATAAATTAATGTCTAATGAATGTCAGACAAATCGTAACCTAACTTCATCTAAGCTAACCTAAACATTGAACTCTATTTCTATATTCTTCCAAGATCTTACGTAGAAAAGGCTTCGCTCTTTTTACTACAACTACATGCGATGGTTTACAATTTACAATACTTGTTTACAATTATTATGGTGAAGAAACTAGCTAGTCAGCTCTGTATCAAATATTTTGACAGCAAAAGCACAAACTCTGATCTATTTTAAGTACTTTGCCACTCTGTATAATCTTGTAAAAGCCATTCTTGCCTTTGATATTTAGAGTGTTTACACTTCATATGCTATTCAAACAATGTTTTACATATTAACAAATAATGTGAACAAAACTTCATGTTAGATCAAATTCTTCAACAAGTGTCTTGCCAAAATTCTGTGATTTTCCTATAAAATTATTCCAATTTGTTGATCTTACATTGGATGAAACATACTGTAACAATCTTCATAATTTCTGTCCTTTTGGGACACTGTGATTTAAAGTAACATAATACAGACCAGTACCACTGCTAATTTAAACCACCTGACCAGATAAACAACAGTTTCCCCTTCTCTCTTCACTGAGGACATTTCTGTTTATTGTCATATGATTTGCTAATTTTCAAGAAATGAAGAATAAATGCAGCCAAGTCAAACTGTGGGTAACAAGAATTCGTTATTGCACACCGAATTATCTTTATATTTAGGTATTAACATTATGTCAAAAGTTTCAGGAGTTTCAAGGAAAAGTAGGTTAAATGGTTAAAAGTATTTATGCAAAAATATCAGTAATTCAAGAATAAAATAGTTTAAATCAATATAATTTAATCTCAGTTAGTTTTAGGAGCCGCTACATATTTCAAAGGCCATCCAAACAATGACATTCCCATAAGACATTTTCACCAGGTCCCTCACTGATTTAAAACTGATTTAAAATCAGAAATCAGGTGGAAACATGTATTTAAAGCAATAAAATTAGCACACAACTGACATTAGGTGGAATGCAAATTAATAGCAATTTTATTTCAGAGTAATAGACAGAATGGTCAAGAGCGGAGAAATATATTTAAGAATGTTTTGCAATTATAATTTTATTTTTTATTATTAGTGCAAATACTTTTGGTTCCATTTTAAACCATAAGAAGAGTTATAAATTCCTTTTATTTATCATCAGAAAAAACAACTGGCGATAAGTGGAATATTTTACTTTATAAAATAGAATGCCATAAATTAATTAACATATAAATAGGTATGGATTTTCACAATCACTTAGATATACCTGATATAAAACATCATCTGAACAAAAAAAGAAATTGGCAAAGTATGAATAATTTCAACTAAAAGACAGATCAAATATCATATGCAGTTAGTCTTTGAACACAACAGAGGTTCAAATTTGCTTTATTCAGACAACAGTTCTTTTTCTCCATCTCCAACCAATGACGATGCCAAATGGTCTTTAATAAAATTGAAACAAGTTATGGTATGATTTGAAGATCAGCTGTCTGCAGATATATTTGAATGAACCTAAATGGGGAGGATTTGTGTTTTCTGGCCCACATTTAGAACTCCTAAATTCTGCTGTTGTTTCGAAGAGTTGTGAAGACCTGGCTCTTCCTCTAGGCTTTCGGCAAGGGAGAATGAAGCCCCTTTGTTCGTTTCTCAACTTCTATCTATTTTCTCCTTTTTAACTGATTTCATTGTAATTTTCTTGATTGTTGAGTCACAGAGTTGTTGGGTGTCAGGAGGGCATCCAAGCTAAATAAATGAATAGATTTTCTAAAATACTATTTTCACATATTGTATTCATCTTTATGCTGTCTAAAGTTTATTGCCCAAATACATATTTATTTATTTTTAAATGATGATTTGCATTTCTTCAAAACAAGATATTTTCCAGATTCAAGGAAAGGGTTTTTTAAAGTTTATTTTCTTATTAAAAGTATTTAAAATAAACCTCCTAATACAAAAATAGTGGAAACACCATATGAAGCTTTAAAAAAAATTAAATGCAAATGTTAGATGTTCCAGGTTTGGTCACAGAACATCTCTTGCTGATCAACATTTCATTTCTCCATATGTTAGCTATCTTGCATTACACTTAGAATCGGAAAATAAAGATACTTTTTTCTTCAGAAATACAAGAACTGGGTGAATGTTTGTATTTTTGTTATAATAATTAGACTTTTCAGTTTCTAACCAAAATACTGTATCTCAGAGTTTGCCAATATAAATTTCCAAGTTCTAAGCAAGAAAGCACCTGTTTAGTTGCTTTACATAATGAAGTCTGTGTCAAATTCAAAAAAATATAGTTCAAAGTTTACTGGATAGTTAACTCCAAGGGATGCTTTGTTACATCTTTCCAGAAAAAATAAAACATTTGAGATATTAGTTATTTCCCAGCATATTCTATATTGTTACAGCAAAACATTATTTTACGTTGAATTTAATTAAGTCCTTATGATAGTGGCATACAAAATATTTCAAATTATCAGCTATTCTGACATTACCGGACATGTTCCAAATGATTTTCCGATCATTCCAGATATATTCTGAGCTCAATCTTAAGACTCCAGGTAGTAACTATCTATTCAGATGGTTTTACATAATAAGATATTTCATTATTAAACTCTAAGAAAAATAAAGTAATGTAATTTTATTTATTTATTCAATTAATATAGTCATCAATTTCACATACATGATACTAGGAGTTATCTAATAGACATTAAACTTAATTTACTTACTTAAGGTACAATATTCTCAGTGTAATATTGTCCTTCCTCAACAAAAAAAATCTAAAAGGCCATACAAAAACTATGGTAGGTACTAATATGCAGATGAAAATATATAAAAAGATAAAAACACATCCACAGCTTTTGAAAAGTATCAAGCATATCATTCAAGAAAATAAATAAACAATAAACATATTTTGGGGCAAACTATTCACACAAATACCTTCGGACCACTTCCATTCCATCTGGCTAGGAGTTAAGGTAAGGGGTTGCAGAATTTACATTCAGGCAGCATACTCCCAATACCCAATTCTGAATTCTAAACACAAATTTTCAAATATTCTATTTCCACTTATTATTATCCAAAACTTATTCCAATCCATAAATTAATAGAACATCCACACTTATAGATTTAGACTGTCTTGAAGTTTCTATTAGTTTCCTATGTGCAAAAATATTGTATTATGTTTTGAAACTAGGGTGTTCTCAACAGAGACTTGGATTCATCTTTATGGCCACTAAATGGTTTTAGTGAATTAGAATTGGTTTTCCTTCAAAACAATCTTATTCATAGTTTGGATAGGCTTCTAGACCTAGATGTCCAAATAGTGATAAATTTCACCAGTTTAGGCTGATTCACCAGCTACAGCCCCATGATAATCCATCTCTTTATAACCTCCCTTTCAGATTATGGGCCATTCTGAAGATGTTTCAGAGATCTAAGCAGGCTGCACAATTCTCTAGAACTGGGTAATATGAACACATCATAACAATTCCTGGCCTTAGTTCACTTCTGCCTCCAGTTCAGTGTGCTGGTTTTAACCTATAAAGATTTTCCTTGTGCTTGGAAGGAAAGCACCTGAAAAAATGCATTGTTTTAATTTTAATTTCATTCTTTTAAAGACTACTTTGATGTAGTGGTTAAGGTTCTGATCACATACTAGCAGACTGTGAGTTTTAGTCTCATCTTAGACATGAACACCAACTGGGTGCTTTGGGGCCAGTCGCTTTCTCTCATTGTGGGAAAGAGGAGGAGGAAGGAGTATTATGTATGTTTGCCACTTTGAGTTAAAGTAATACATAAAAATCAATTCAATGTAGAATTAATAAATTGTTTGCCAATACATTTTTATTTTGCAAGCATCTTAACAATTTTGTTCTTTTATGCTAATTTTATAATTGCTTTATTTTATTTCTTATGTTACAAATTTTATATGATGTTTTAATTTATATTTTAACTGTAGCAAATTGAGAATTAAGTGTTGATTTCTCAACTCTGGAGTGCTGTGAGATTATGAAAATAAGAATCTTTAATCAATCTTTACTCCTGATGATTACAGGGACAAGTCCTTACAGTTTTCTTGGCAACTTTTTCAGAAGTGAGTTGCCATTACCTTCTTCTTTGGGCTGAAAGTAAGTAGCCCAAAGTGAACCAGAATTCACAATGTCCCAGTTTCTAGCCCAATGCCTTTAATCAGTACACCAAGCCGGCTGTCTCTTTAATAAGTAACAAATTCCACCTCACTCAGTCTGAAGAATTCAAGATAACTATTAAAAAAATATGGAATTCTGATCTAGAGTTATTTAAGTACCGCCTGTAAGTAATATCTACACCTGGGAATAAAGCAATGTTTTAATCCAGCTGCTTGTCGATAGCCTGCCTTACCACACTGATTTTTCACACAAGTTTTCATAATTTTGCATGTGATAATATCTGTGAGGGCAGATTCATGAGCCATGCCTATGGTTTGTGGCAAAGAAGAAACTGAAACAATGGAACACATCTTCCTTCGCTACTCCCCTATTCTTAAAAACCTGACAAACTAATTTCACGGTCCTTTACTTAATAACAGATAATACTGTATGTGTGTTTAAGAATGATCAAAGTTTGTGTGGCTGCCAACTCTATAAGGCAGGGTATGATGAATTCATTGGAAGCATTCTTTAAAACCATACAGAATTTTTACATGTTATAAAAACTTATTTTCTTCCTTTGTAGACCCTTTTTAGTGAGTAGTTAAAAAAATATCTTTGTGTTTCTACAAATATTTTATATTCTGGCTCCTTCCTTCTCGAAGTTTTTGTTATTCTATTTGCTACTCTGAAGGCAAGTACTAATGAATGCACATGAGTGCACTCAACTGATTGTACCAAACTAATATTATTTTAAACAAGATTAAAAATATAAATGTTGCAATGATAATTACAACTTATAGCAGCCAAAGATTGCTCTTTTAACCTTTAATTATTCCAAATATATTTTATTACCACTGCTTTCTAAAATGAATTGCTTGAGAAATGCAATCTTTGTTAAGACAGTTATCTCTTTTAAATTAATTAACTTGTGATAAATTCATTATTTAACTATCAGGTCATAACAGATCTCAGGTCTGTTTAGGGGAGGTTTGTCCAAAATTATCTGCTTTTGGAATTCAGCTCAAGTAATAAAAAAAAAACCCCAATCTTAGACTGCAATTCATTTCCCAGAGTGAGATTGTTCCTATCATATGCAATCAATCTTTGGCTTAGATTCTTCAAACATTCTCAAGGTTATGTGGAGTAACTAGCCTCAATCACTCTCTGAAAAATGGGAGAAATTATAATTGCTGTGTCACAGCTTGCTGACACGGTACATTGGTCATTGGATGTTGACAAAAATGACACCAGAAACTATCTGGAGTGTAGGGCTTTTTTTTCAATATTCTCCTTGTGAATAGCTTTTATATAATTGACGGAATCTATACTCAAAGCTGGATCAACTCAGCACACTAAATCATAACATAGTTTATTTTACTTTGTCTTACTGTATCTTGAAAACTCAGCCACTGTAGTTTTGTAATATATAAATAATAGTTTATCATTCAGTGTGGCAAATGAACATAGACAAAAAAATCTTAGTAAAAAAAATCATACCATTATGTTGTGTGAATCTATTTGTGGCTATACTTGGGTTAGACTGACTGAAAGACATTATAATAAAATTGTTTTCTAACTTAGTTAAATCGTATTAATTTCAGTGGATGTGTTTGCCTGTAAGTATGGATGCAACTCAATATTTAATCAATTCATGGAATATATGAGTTATATTTCAGAATAAATGAGACTTTAGATCAAATAAAATAAGCAACCAAGAAAGCCAAAGTTAGATGAACCCAGCATTGTATGTGTAGTTTTCCTTCTTTAGCATCCATAAAAATATTAAGTGAAATCTGTCTGTCTATCTATCTATCTATCTATCTATCTATCTATCTATCTATCTATCTATCTATCTATCATCTATCTATCTATCTATCTATCTATCTATCTTAGGATGTTGCTTTGTACAATTTTTTAACATCCTATCTAAATTTAAATGAGATTTTCTACAAATATTTGATGTGTCCTGAATAATACAAGGTAAACAGAACGTAAGTATGACAAGCCTTGAGAATGCAAGGTGGAAAGAAATATCTAAACAAAGATATTTGATTTCATTTCATTATCTTTGCATATTTTTTTATTAGATTCAAAGATACATGTATTTAATTCACTAAAATCAATCACTCATAAGCAAGTTATTCCTAATTTTTATACCAATTTTCTTCAGACTTAACTGTAACTAATTCATTTTGTATTCTACATATTATCAGTTTGATTACTCAAGTAAAATATTTAAGCTATGGTTCTATCACTATTGACTAGAAAATCAGCCCTGCTGATACTTACTGTCTTCAATCCTATTTGAGCAACGTAACAGATAAACAAAAATTTGCATATTTGGAATCTTTTACAAACTGGATAAACAGCAAATATTTTGCATGATAGTTTCTCCTTTATGTTGATGAAACTTTAAATAAAGAACTACAATTTTTCAGAAATCTGAGAGACCCTTTGAGATTCTAAAATATACTTAATTGAATAATTGAATATAATCAATCACATTGATAGCAAGCTATATAAAAACTAATGAATACAACTAAAATTAAAGGATGTCACCAATTAAAGAAATACATTGTTTTGTGAAGCAAGCAACTCTAAATCACCTCTAGTTGTCCAATTTGAATCCATTTCTAACTATTAAAGTAGCATTTTCTTCAAGGAATTAGAACCAAACCATAAGTAATAATGCCTCTTAAAAACTGCAAATGATATTTTGTGTTTATTTACTATGCTGCTCTACTCCCAAAAACCTCAAATCATCACATAAAGAAAAATATAAAAAAATTAAAATTAACAAAACAACACACAAGAATGTGTTAAATGTAATGGCACTAATCAGCATATGTGGATATTAGTTATACTATTTATAGATATTTTGTCTTCGTTATATTAAAAACAGAATCAAGGAACTATCATTGTAATTCATTAGATTTAGATTATATCATAATTATAATAGTATAACTTTGAATCAATCCTCGGTTTCAAGAGGAAGAAATAATAATACAATCCTTCTCACCACCATCACCCCCAATTTTAGACATGTTTATGTTACTTTGACATAGCAGCAAGTTGTCTTTCTTGGTCTTGCCAAAATAAATATATCGAAACACAAAAGGGCAGGAAACAACAAAAAATGTGAGCTCCAGCAAACATATCTAAGGCTGATTTACAGCTTTCTGAAAAGCCAAATGAAAAAACTGCACTTGATCTCAACTGATAAACTGTGGTGCTGCCAGTGGTTTTGCAGAGCAGATGTAACATTTTAGCAAACGTGATTGTTTGTGAAAGAAATAATTTTGATCAAAAACAAAATTGCAGCCAGCAGAAGTTCTGCACTTTGTCTTTGTAATCTGCTCTGACAGGAAGCTGTAAGTGGAGATTCCTACCGTGAAAGGAGCAGATGTGAAAGGTCAGCCTTGGCCTGGAACTTCAAAACCGTTAACGTGTAAAACAGTGTGCATTAAAGCCTGAAACAGCTAACCACTGGATTAACGGATGTCCGCTAAGTGGGTTTGATGTTCTTTTTGGCAAGTAATGGTTAATTTTTAAAATAGGTATAATTGTAGTTTTCTCTCCCCCCCAAAAAATATCTTTTTACTGGCCAGAATCCATTTAATTACAAAGTAAGATTTTTGAAATAAGGTTTTTAGGAAGAAAGAAAAAAATCTACATAATCTTTATTAACTTGTTCATGACAACTGTTTCAAAGTAAGTAAAAGAGATTAAAGAAAATTAGACACAGCATTTGCATTAAATGATACATCTAAAATATCAGATATTTATTCCAAAGTGCTTGTTAAATCTAAAAGACAAAATATTTAACTTGGTTTAAATGTCCAGTTGAGATACTGCTGCGAAACAGACACAATGGAAGTATTATTCAATCTTACCCAGTGAAAGCAAAGCAGCTGAATATAATGCACAGTGAAGATGGAAGAAACACTGATGGGTTTTTCAGACATGGCAGAACTCCAAATTTTAGTTAGTTAATCAAGTCATCTTACAAAGTATTCAGCAGCTCAAATTAAGAATAAATAGCTGTCTTCATTCTGCAACTGACTCAACCATATGTGCCTTTTTTTGAATGTAATGAGGAATGGTAAGAAAGCAACTGCTGAGATATCTGCAAACTTCTGTTAGAAGCTGAAAGGGGAATTTTAAAATAAATAACTGCTAAATTTCTCTGTTAAATCCAGAACATTAAATCTATCATTCAGATTCCTAATCCTTTAAAATAAACTGAGAATGAAAAACTACTTCAACTGATAGCTAGAAGGACTTTTTCCTCATTTAAATAAAAACAAAATGCCAAGTTCAAAATTCCCCAACAGTCAAAAAGCAGTGTGGCATTTAGAATGGAGGTTTTCAGGTCATTTATTCTAATTTCCTTGTTCACTGCTATCAAGATGTTCTTCTAAAAACCTTTGATTTATCTTTACATGAAGCTTGTAAATACTTTAGGCTGATAATGAGCTTTATGGTAGAATTGGAATTTAACTTTTTCCAACTATTTTCAGGTGTCACACTAAACAAAAACAAACTGTGTAAGCCTTAGGACAATATAAATAGGGTATGAAAAAGTCTCCATATTACACATAAGATTCAAATCACTGTTCTGATACAAAACTCTGTGTAAGTTACTGTATCAAAGATTTATCTTAAATCTTCTTTTTATAGCGGGCTGCTCGTGGCTCTCTGGCCAATGACGGCTCTCAAATCTCCCGCCATCCGGACCAACCTATCCTAGGTGAGTATGCAAATATATAACAACCCTCCCCATGTGGTCCAATCCAACCAATCAGGACTCCCTTATTTTACGTAGTCACGTAAGTAGGTGGGACTCTTATGGTTTTGACTGGACCTATGAAATTCAGTCAAGGATTTGTCTCTGGACTGTTTGGACGGGGTTGCTGTTTCTCCCGTTCTCTTCCGTGGAGCCTCCTGGAAGATAGAGTCAGCCATGCCGCTCCCGCCAGGCCTTTCCTGGCTGGTTGAGTCGGCTCAGCCGCTCCTGCTAGGAGTGGCTTCTTGATGGTTCTCCGAAGCCTGCTCCAGTCTCCCCAAATTGTCGTCTTCTTCTATGGCTTCAGGTACGTATTTGCAATTTCCGATCGGGGCCAATGTTAGTACTGGTTGTTGTATCATTGTTAGGGTTTGTTTTGTTATTTCTTTTACTTGTGGAGGGTCTCCCCCTCCCCTCTCATTTG
>BHFT01066958.1:0-18587 GCA_004320025.1 Laticauda laticaudata | reverse complement strand
AAGAGAGATTTAAAGTTGTTATTGCCTTTACCCCCCCTCTGAATGCCGTTTTCTTTAGTGGGGAATTAATTAGGTTAATTCCTCTTCTCTCCACCGTTCTCTGTTTGATTGAGAGCTCGGCTTCATTTGAGCTCTGGCTTAGTTTGCAAGGTGGGAAGCTTGCTGCTGAGAAGCGCAGACGATGCCATCCAGCTCGAACACCCCCCCCACCAGGCACCAGGTGAAAGCTGGCTTCCTAAGGATAGCAGCGCGTCCTTTCACACGAAGCCAACTTGCACTGAAAGGCCTCCAACACAGAACAGGTTGCCAGCCATCAAGCCACAAAACATACAGAAGAAACAGAAACACCAATCAATCAAACCCAAGTCGCAGTAACACAGACCAAGACTCCCAGCCAATCAGGATTAAGGCAGACCGTCCGAATTTGAAACAAAGGCTGTTGAGACCCCACATCCATACACGAAGCCTGATATGATGGCAGATGAGATTCTGGCATGAACGTTGCTGCACTTTAAAAGCACAGCAAATGACGTGGGATAATACCCGAAGGAAGCCTGAACAGCACATATATATATTTATATTTGTTTTTCTGGGTTTTTCGCGGTATTTGTATGTGACTTGCGTTATTCGGGTTTTTCTCCCGCGTAGAATTTGGAAGTATGCTAGCAACGTTCGATGAAGTCTCATTCATCATCTTTCAGGCTGTTTCTTCAGGCTCTGTGCTTTCTCAGAGTAATGTAGCTTGCCAGCTGCTTCATTTCTTTTAACTGCTTAGTGGGGATGTGACTTGATTGGGTGGGGGTTTGACCTGGTTCTGATTGGGGGGTGTGTTCTCATTGGTTGGGGGTTTGGCTGTGCTTCTGATTGGTAGGTGGGTGGTGTGTTCTGATTGGCTGGGGGGTAGTTCTGTTTAGGTTGGGGGCTTGGTTGTGCTGAGGTTAGTCTTAGTTGCTGGGGGATTTGAGCTGGTGAGCTGTTGATCCTGTTGTTTGGCTTCGTGTCGTGCCACATCTTCATGGTGGGTGAGAGTTCTTTTTTTCTACGTGGAAATGTGTGTAGCATCTTGTTGGCAATTCGTGGGTGTGGGTCTGGTGTCAATTCTTCATGTTAGGTACTCGTTTATTAATGAGGGAGGTTTCCAAATGGTTGTAGGCGGAGGTACATCTCGTTTATTCATGCTGTGTGGGGCGTTTTTCTATCTTTATGGCTTCTGACTTATTTCTGTTGTTGAAGCTGTTCGGTTTTGGCGATGGTTTCTTGGTATTTTTAAGTTTAAAACGTTAAAGTTTAACTTTAAAAAACCAGAACTATCGCCAAAACCCGAATAACCAAAGATCCATATCGTTCTGTTGTCTGTTGTCTGTCTGTCTGTCTGTCTGTCCTGTCTAATCTATCTATCTATCTATCTATCTATCTATCTATCTATCTATCTATCTATCTACCACACAATCACAACAGACACCAGTAAAATAAAAAGAATAAATAAAATAAAAAGGGGGCAATAAGTATTTTCATAGGGCAAAACCCGTTTTGACTCAGATCGGACCCTGGCATGCCAACTGCCTTGTACACAGATATATTCAATTACTGTTATTCTAATTTTATCAAAAAGGCAGATCTGTAGCACCTTCAGGCACCTTGCTTGAAGATAAAAAGCCAAATCAAAACAGAGGAAAATATCTTAAAGTCTCAGAAAGGGACGCCTTAAGGGCCATGAGGCCTTACAAAAGCAAATAGACAGGCATTCTCGAGAGGTCCATGCTGTATCTCAGGAGTGCCTCTCTTCCATGTCCATCAGTTTTTTCAGCACCGCTCCTCCTCCTCTAGATTTCTCCCTTTCATCCAGGTGCAAGCTTAACTCCACAAGGACAACAGGCTCAAGTGTCTGGAACACTCGACCAGAATGGCCCCTGAAGCCACATTCACTTCTGACAGCCGCTGGTCTTTGCCAGATGGGTAACAGCTTCCTTTGAGGAGGAATCCAGAAGGATGAAAGCCTGGATGAGATGGCTATTCACCAAGGGATTACACGGGTTTCAACACGTGGTAATGTCCAGACCTTACCCTATAAGATACTGACCAAGAGCCTCAACCTCTGAGGTCACTGACCAGGTCGGAACAACACCAGTCCCAGATACATTTACAGGGGGAGACCCCTCTCCAAGGGCCGGAGGAGGAGGAGGAGGAGGAAATAGATCAAATCTTTTCAAATGGCGAGTCTGAAGTGGGATCATTCACAATAGCGAGCCCCTTCAGAGGCAGACCCCTTAGAAGGGGAAATGTCTGAGGATGAAGTCTATTCCTGACCAGCCTGCTTTTACAGGCTTATTTCGCCACAGCTTTTCAAATCTCTCTTGTTTAAGGCAAAGAATATTGCAGGCCTAAACAAGCCAAAACCTTCGACACACCTGACCCTCAGGGGAAGGACCAAAGGACATGACATTCAACCAACCGGTAGTTGAAGCAGAGTCCCAGTCCACCCATATTTCGGACCTGGTGCAGAAGCAGTGGGCTTCTGCAGCGGCATACACCTCCCTAACTGGACAGGATAGGAAATACTTCAACTTGGACCCTAATTTGCAAAGCTATTGGGGACTCCCGAGGTAGACAAGCTATAGTGGATTTAGTGTCCCCTCTATTCCAGTGAGGCACTGGAGGCCTTAAAGCCGGAGGAAAACGGGTCGAGCTAGCCCTACGCAGAGCTTCTTCAATCTGATGCGTGGCTATCAGATCGCGCTCTTCACGTGATCATCTCTTAGATGGCTTCGTCTTTGAAACAAAGTTCTTCTTCTAACATCAGGGCGCACACCAAGACGATCACCAAACTTACGGCAGCTGCTGAATTCTCTGCCGATGCTACCTATAGATGCAGTCAACTTTTCAGCAAGGGCCATTACCTCGCATGTCACAGTGCATCGCTTGCTATGGTTAAGACACTGGCAAGCCGACTTCAAACACAAATCCAAGCTGGCATCATCCCTCATTGTGGTAGATAGATTGCTTGGCCCTTTCCTGGATCCGTTACTAATGAAACATGCAACAAGAAGAAAATTCTCTGTTCCATTTTTTCGGAAGTCAAGATTCTAAGAAGCCCCAGTTCTTTCAGAGGGGATCTTTTTCGATCTTTCTATCCAGGATCCTTCTCTTCCAGATACCAGAGGCCCCAGCAGTTAGACCAGGACAACAACCAGATAGGTCCATCTCAGTGGACACAGGTAGAGGGATGGCAATCCAAAAGATCCTATCGGGGAAGCAGGCCCTTCTGGCGATCAAGATAACTCCCGGACCCAATTCCCATTGGCGGACATCTTAAATTATTCGCTGACCAATGGGACTCCTCTTTCCTCTGACACTTGGGTCAGGGATACGGTTAGTTTTGCCTCGTGCTGGAGGTTAGATCCAATTCTCCAGATCTTCATGTCATAACCTCCTCAGAGACCCCGGTCAAGCATAATCTCATGGATTCCACTATCCAACATATACTGGATATACGAGCCATCCAACCAGTAGCGACCAATCAACAAGGACAAAGCTTTATTCACAATTTTCGTTGTGCAAAAAAAATAAAATAAATTGGGGGGGTGAGAGCGATATTAGATTTGAAACGTCTCCATGTTTCTTAGTTATTACAATTTTAAAATGCAACTACCTCTATTTAATATTACTGGGTATCAGGAAAGGGACATGCTCACGCCCATAAATTGATGGAGACGTACTTGCATATTTATATGTCGGCCCTTCCATTATAAATTTTCTGAGATTCTGCTACAATAACCACCATTTTGAATTGTGGCCCTCTCCATTCGGATTACCCTCCCCAGTACCTTCACCAAGGTCCTCGCAGTGATAGCGGCCCACCTCAGGAACATCCCGGTACGCCTCCTGCGTTATCTTGACGTATTTTGATTTTATCTCCCTCCACTCATCAGGCAGTCAAAGACAATCAGAACACATTACTATCCCTACAAGAGCATGGCTTCTTAATTAAATTGGAAGAAGAGTCAATTAACTCCATCGACTCAGGATAATCCATTTAGGGGCGATCATCGTGAAAAGGCAAGGTTTATCTGTCACCAGATAGACTAAATAGCATTCAAAAATTGGTTAAGAGATCAGGTTGCTTAAGAAGGTGTCCTTAATGGACCTATTAAAATTTGTTGGGCAAAATGATCCTCATATATTTCTATTATTCCGTGGGGCTGCCTTCACACTAGATCCCTCCAGTGGTTCTGCCACCATACCAGCGATCCAGCAAAGCAACTCCAAAACACAAAGTCAGGGTTCCACCCAATGTTCTCATATCTCTCCTCTGGATGGTCCAAACCGATTATCAACAGAGGCTGTCTCTCAAGGAGCCACAAAGGCTCACCATTACCACAGATGCCAGTCTGTTTGGAGGGGGAGCTCAACGTTCAGTCGCTCTCAACCAAGGCAGATGGTCTGAAATAGTACATGTCGTGCAGATAAACTGGCTGGAATATTTGCACATACACCTGGCCCTTCGCAACTTCTTCCCCAGGTAACGCGGTCAGCACATGCTGATACTGACAGACAATGTAACAGTTAACGCTCACATAAACAAGCAAGGGAGCACACAATCGAAGCAGCTAATGCGGGAAGCAGAGCACCTGTGTCGCTGGACAGAGAACAAACATACTTTCCATCAAGGCCAGAACACATTTAGGGTCTGTCAAATGCACAGGCAGACTGGCTAAGCAGGGCCACCATCGATCAAATGGAGTGGCATTTCACCCATCTCTGTTTCAAGAAGCGGCACGGACATTTGTCAGCTGGTGGTGGACCTGTTTGCTTCTCTCAACACTTAGCTCCCGAGATTTTTTCCAGGTACCCATCCCAAGGGGCGGAGAATTTCAACTCACTCCTCTGTTAGTTGGCCCGGGTCTACATGTATATATTCCCTCCACTTCTGCTGGTTCCCAAGGTCATCCAGAAGTTATTAGACGAGAACGGAAATTACTTCTAGTAGCAACTCACTGGCCAGATGGCCATGGTTCGCAGACCTCCGCAGTCTCTTGGTAGCTCCCCCCTGGAGAATTCCATCAGACAGAATCTCATTAACAACTCAGGGGTCCCTTCAACATCTGGACTCTCAATGGTTACAATTGACCGTTGGAGGTTGAGCGGAGTGGTTTGAAGGGCAGAAAGCTCTCCAATAGGGTATCGACACTATCCTAGCCGCCAGACGCCCTCAACAATTCGCATTTACAACGCCACATGGTCTACCTTCTGCAAAAGGGTGTAGTAAGTTTCAAATTGATCCTGCCCTCCCTCTGTTGCTCAGACTCTAGAGTTTTTACAGGAGGGACTTGATAAGGGGTTGTCACTTAATACATTAAAAAAAGCAGGTGGCGCCTTGGCATCAGTTCTCACTTGCGAGGGCCTCAGTTCTCTTTCATATCATCCAAACACTAAGGTTTTCCCTTGAGGGAGCCTCCAATTTACGCCTCTAGCAGTGCAACCTTATCATCTGGGACCTTATCAAGGTCCTTGCGGCTTTAACTAAGGGACCTTCTGAACCTTTGAAAACATTAAATCTCCAATTCTGACGTACAAAGTAGTTTCCCGTTTGTAGCGATCCACTTTCGCTCGGTCTGTTCAGAAATTGGCAGCCTTGTCCATCAGACAAGATCTCTGCATTTTCATGCTGATTGAGTGATTCTTTGCCCCAATCTCAAATTTATGCCCAACGGTCAATTCGGCCTTTCATAGAGCACAAGAGCCTTATTCTTCCAAATTTTTGCTCCAGTCCATCACGGGATGGAAAGACAATGGCATAAGTTTGATGTGAGGCGTGCACTGCGAATCTAATCAAGCGTACAGTGGTTTTGGAAATTGGAGGCTTTATTCGGTTCTTTCAGCCCAATTACTCAAGGTTGCATAGGGGTCTCACCATACATAGGCCGTTGATAAGGGCTGCAATAGCAAAAACATATCAGACCCAATCTCTGCAGGTCCTAAGGGCATAAAGCTCATTCAACAAGAGTGCAACAACTTCGGCAGTATGGTCACACAAGCATCAATAACTGAAATCTGTCAGGCCGCGGCTTGGGCTTCCGCCATCGCCGTTCATTAGACACTACAAAATTGATGTGTTGCTTCTGCTGAGGCTTCCTTCGGCAGAAGAGTTCTGCAAAAAGGTCACAGGGACCAGGAGGAGATTCCAGACCAGATGGAGTCCCCCAATAGGACAGGCCAAGCTTTGGTATGTCCCACTTCGGGATGCTCGGAACAGCTCATAGGAGAAAGGGCGTTGGTACTTACCTGATACGCCCATTCTCTTTGAGCTGTGAAGAGCATCCATCCCATCCTTTTTTTCCGTTCTGGTGGTCCTGTTTCCGGCTAATGAACTTTTTGTATGTGAGGATGAGCGGCGTTTATCTCTCATCTCGCCAAAACTAGGGAATGCTGAGGAGGATCACGTGGTGGAGGAGGAGCATTCCACAAATCAGCTCAGCCTGTGAATGGGGAGACTAAACACCTCCCACTACTGGATGCTCTTCACAGCTCAAGAGAACGGGCTATCAGGTAAGTACAATGCCCTTTCCCTTCTATTCCTCATCTAAGTTGTTAATGAAGATATTGAAGAGTACTGGGCCTAAGACAGAACCGTGTGCCACCCACTGCTTACTTCCCGCCTGTAGACTTAGACCCATTAAGGACTACTCATTGAGTATGGTTTGTCAGCCAGTTGTGAATCCATCTTGTAGCTGGTACTATCTATTCCACTTTTTCTAGCTTACTAAAAATAGGTTGTGGTCTACTTTGTCAGATCCTTGCTGAAATCTAAATATATTAGTCCACAGTAGTTTGCTGCTACTAATTTAGTCATTGTGTTGAAGAATGAAAATAAGATTGGTTTGGCATGATCTGTTTTTAACAAACCTTGTGCTGACTGCTAGTTTATTACTGTTACTTGTTTCTACATGTTGGCATGATCTGGTTTTTTTTTTAATATTATATTATCTTTCCAGTATCTTCCCAGGTTCAGATTGAAGATGTTTTGCTTCTCATCCAAGAAGCTTCTTCAGCTCTGACTGGATGGTGGGGAATGGAAGGATTTATATTCCCTGCAGACAGCTGTCATTTGCACCACTCAAGTGACTCTAAGGACATAGATAAATCTCCAAGTGACGTCAGTGACTCTCTAAAAAGAATGCAAATGACCAAGCTGTCTTCAAAGAATATAAATCCTTCCATTCCCCAACATCCAGTTTGCTGGATAAGAAGAGAAATGTCTTTAAAAAATAAAGTCCAGTTACCTCCTGAAAATACACCTTTGGGATATATCTTCTTTTATACATTATTTATTTCATTTTCTGGAAGGAATTGTACCTTGGAAATTGCAGTTAAAATGTGTGTTTTATTTTTTAAAACTCTGGTAACAAAGGATACTCTGGGAACTTTAATTTAATTATGCTAAGTGTATAATGTAGACTCCTCCTGTTGAACAAAGTAGAATATAGAATAGAGTAGAATAGAATAGAACAGAATAGAATAGAATTGAATAGAATAGAATAGAATAGAATAGAATTCTTTAGTGGCCAAGTGTGGTTGGACACACAAGGAATTTGTCTTGGTGCAAATACTCTCAGTATACATAAAAGATACATTTGTCAAGTATCATTATACAACACTTAATTATAGTCATAGGGTACAGTAAACAATCAAATCATACAAGAAACAGTCAATATAAATTTTAAGGATACAAGCAACAAAGTTACAGTCATACAGTCACAGGTGGGAGGGGATGGGTGATAAGGAGTGATGAGAAGATTAACAGTGATAGTAGTGCAGACTTTGTAATAGTTGAACAGTGTTGAGGGAATTATTTATTTAGCAGAATGATGGCTTTTGGGAAAAAAAAAACTGTACTTGTTTCTAGTTGTTCTGGTGTGCAGTGCTCTATAGTGTTGTTTTGAGGAAAGGAGTTGAAACAGTTTATGTCCAGGATGTGAGGGGTCTGTAAATATTTTCACAGCCCTCTTTGACTCGTGCAGTAGGTCCTCAATTGAAGGCAGGTTGGTAGTAATTGTTTTTTCTGCAGTTCTAATTATCCTCTGAAGTCTGTGTCTGTCCTGGTGCCAGAACCAAACCAGACAGTTGCAGAGGTGCAGGTGATAGACTCAGTAATTCCTCTGTAGAACTGTATCAGCAGCTCTTGGGCATTTTGAGCTTTCTGAGTTGGCACAGAAAAAACATTCTTTGATGTACTTTTTTGATGACCTTTTTAATGTTAGGTGTCCATTTTAGGTCATGTGATATAGCAGAACCTAGAAATTTGAAGGTCTCTATGTTGATACTGTGTTGTCTAGTATTATAAGAGTAGTATAAGAGTGGTAGTATGGGAGACTTTCTTCTAAAGTCTGCCACCATTTCTACGGTTTTGAGCGTGTTCAGTTCCAGATTGTTCCGGTTACACCAAGAGGCAAGTTGTATAACCTGTATGCAGCTTTGTCATCTCGAATGAGACCAATCACTGTTGTGTCATCAGCAAACTTCAGTATTTTAACAGAAATGAGATGCAGTCATTAGTATAAAGGGAGAAGACAAGTGGAAAAAGCACACAGCCTGGGGGTATGTGTGCTGTGCTAATTGTACAGGTATCAGATGTGATTCCGCCTGCTGCTTCCTGTCTGTTATTAACCCTGATCTTATGTGTGCCACTTCTATGATATAAAGAATGGTCTTTATTTTTGTCTTGGAGCTTGTATGCTTATTATTCCTGCAGAGCTCTGCCTTGCTAGCCTGGAAATTGGATAGATTTGTTAAAATTGCCTCAGTAGTTCTTTGAATTGTTTGCATTTTACGATGTTCACATCTTAACACAAAATCTAAACATGCCTTTCAAACTCCTGTGAATCTGCTGAATTTTTGCCTACTTAATTATAGTAGGTAGAATCTGAGGAAATTGATATATTTAAATGATTTATGTGGCAGCTTATCTCACAATGGTTACTTTGGGTTGGCGTACAAAGGTTAACACAACTATTACAACAGATAACCCAAATGCACATTGTAGAGGCATTTGTAGAGATTCATCAAGTGCAGTAAATGTATCATAACACAGTGCCTCAATCATAGTTATTCAGTGATTGAGGAAGTTGTAGAATTTTAAGTTATTTGTCTGCATGCAACTTCCCCTGCTCAGTGACATACTGAAAAGAAAAAGGTGAATCCATTAGAGTTGCAGATTATTACCATCATGATCATTAACATATAAAGATGAAGAAAACACTTGTTTATAGCTTATATGGCCAGAGAGTTATCTGAAATTTCTATGTATTAAAAAAAGTTAAATATCTTAAGTCTAAATAAGTACTTAATAAAACACAGCAGGACATTTTAAAAACACCTAGAATGAGTTCATTTTAAAGCAAAAATCTTTTAACTTATTTCAAAAAATGGACAATTTTTACTGCCATGGCAACATTTAAACTATTATTTGCAAGGAAAGAGATGCATTTCCTCTATGGTTCTGCTGACTGGCATATAATTATACTTAATCTATATAAATAAGAAATAATATAATTGTGGTGACATTTTCTTTATAGTTGGCATTTTTTAAGATAATGAATAGATTGAGATCCAGCTTTGCCAAAAGAGAAAAGAAAAAAAAGAAAAAAGGCAGGGGTCTGCTTCCATTCCATATTGCTATGATGGAAGGTCATCATTTTAATTCCTTCTGATAAGTATTTGGAACACCAATCAGAGAAGCTTAGGAAAGTTTAGATATCATTGTGACTAAAGTATGGGAGATTTGCTTTTCAGTTACCTTCAGTTACCTTTCAGTTGATATTAATATTATCCTTTTCAAGCATGTGACCTATTTTGTCTTTTGGGTTTACAGTATTATTCTTCTTGTTGTACCATATCCGTCATCGGACATTGGCAATCATGTTGGTGATCCTATTTTTATCAACAGCCACATAAAAAAGTGCTGTTGAGTTTTGTCCAAGCCAGTCCCTTAGATTTTGAAGCCATTATGTTCTTCTCCTAACTGGACCTCATTTGCCTTCAATCCTTGGAGGATTAAGTGAAGTATGGTGTATTTTTTCTGAGTGTCGCATCTCATGTCCAAAATATTCTAATTTTTGCTTTTTTATGGTTTTCATGATTTTCCTTGGCTTCCCCAGGCAGCTTATCACCTCCTCATTTCTGATTTTGTCAACCCATCTTATAAGTAACAGCCACCTGTAAATCCACATTTGATTGCACTTCCTTAAAGGGGTTACTATGAACCCAGCTGAATGGAATAATTGTTGTCCAGTCTTTAACCTGCCATTTGGGGACATTTTATGGAGATGGCAGGTCATTAGCTACAAAACAAAACAAGCCACAGAACTGAAGAAATGTTATGTGGATTCCTTTCATCCCTGGGAATGATAGAAAATTCATTGGTCACTCTTGTTGACTTTTGACAGGGCTTAAAAATTCTGCTAGCTCTTTCAGCAGCTTTTTGAACCAGTTTGGTCCATTGGTTCACTAGACTTTCACTAGACTAGAAAGCAGGAAGCTGTGGGTTCAACTCCCACCTTAGCCATTAAAAGCAGCAGGCTGACCTTGGGCCAGTCATACTCTCTCACCTCACATAGTTGCTGTTGTGGGGAAAATAGGAGGAAGTGGTATTAGATATGTTTGCCATGTGCGATCTTCTCTGCCAGCTTCCCCAAAAAGTCAATTGAAGAGTTAGCAGGGAAGGTTGCCAGACAGCTGATATTCCCTTCTTTTCCTTTGAGAGCAAAAGAGTTACGGTTTCCATGTAGCTGATATCCCCTCCCCAAAAGAAAAGGGCTGCTTGCTGAAGGGAGGGGAACTCCTCTGGCAGGCTGCAGAAAAGAAGGACAAATGTGACCTCTGTTCCCTTCAGAGCTAGTCCCTTGTGGCCACAAGCGTTTATATCTTCCCAAACAAATCCATTTCATAGTTTCCTTTCTTCCTTGCAGACAACTCTCTTTTCATTTCCTCAGCTTAAAAGTTATTGCGAAACCTTTAGTTTTATTTTGGGTTATGAACTAATAATAAAATAAAGCCTCCTTCAGATTCTAGCTTATTCGGAGAATGACAAACCATGAATGATGCTACAGTTAAGATTTTGCTTTTTGACTTTTTATTGCCTGATTTCACTGCCATTAATAACACAGAAAGCCAGATGAGAGTAGGGTGGAGCATAGCATGCATGTTATTATCATGAAGCCAGAATTCTGTGTGCATTTTGTGATGTCAGAAATAGGCTCCTGGCCAACCAGCATATCCTACTGGCCAACCCACCACCTGATCTTCCCAGCTTCATTTCTTTCTCTTTCTCTTCTCAACTCGTAAATGCTCATTTCTTTTTCCTGGTCTTTTCTTCCCACTTTGGCTCAAAATATCATTATTTTGTTCCATGTTCCAAACAAAACAGCATCACTTTATTTGATATTTGAACCAAAACATTCAAAATGCATGTTTTATTTCAGGTACCAATCCTTGAACAATACAGCTTATGCAGCTTCTTCCCTTCCCCCACTTTTTTTTTGTGGAGAATGTAGATAAGTCTTCATTGGATGTATTCAAAGAGAAGCTACACAGCCATTTTTCCTGGGATTCTTTAATTTGAATTCCTGTGCTGAGCAGGAAGTTGGACTTGATGGCTTAAATGGCCTGTTCCAGTGTTGTGATTTAAATGTTTCTTTCCTCTGGTCTATCGGCAAGCAATTTTGTTGAAGGCTGCCAGATGTCCTGGTACTGTTGGTTGTTGTGAATATCTCAGAATTGCAACATGAGTTCTGAAGTGCAAATGTTTTTTGTTCTGCATCTGAAGATGAGTGTTTTTTCTGGACTGAGGAAACATCTGTTTATAACAGCAAGCCTTTAAATGGTTTTTAATCAAGACTTTAAACATTGAAGACTTTCAGTATATATTTTAAGGAATTCAGAATTTTTAAAATGTTATATTTTAGAACTCATTTCTCATTAACATTGGGTGTTCATGATTATATTTTTACAGATACTGTTTAATAACTTCATTCATTGTCTTCATAATTATTTTGTAGCCATTATCTGATTGCAATAACTTGGTATTTTTTCCCTTGCATTTCATTAGATTGTGCTAGATGTTGGATGTGGCACTGGAATCCTTTCCATGTTTGCTGCCAAAGCAGGTGCAAAAAAGGTGATAGGAGTGGATCAATCTGAAATCATTTATCAAGCCATGGACATCATTAGGTAGGCACCCTTCACAGATTTGAATTCATTAAAATCAGATAAATGATAATCTTAAAGAAAAAATGAAGGAGCTTAGAAGCGACTTCAGTTGCATCAGACTTGTTTTTATTCCAAGACTAGGAACTAAATGGAAGCCAGATATTCCTGGGCTTCTAATAAAGACGTGTGATCTGTAAGTAGTCCATGTTTTAGTTTTTTTATTTTCTGCTGGGTAAAATTATAACTATGCTGTTCAAAAAAAAGTCAGTGTTATAAAATGTTTGGGGAATAATCCTCCTATAATGCATCATTTTATTTGCAAGCAGTGGGGAACAGAAGTACTCACTTACTTTGAAAGGTTGGTTTATTTCTTTTTTGAAAGCAGTACTTGCCCACTGCTGTCACTATGATTTTACAGACAGGAAATCATTTGATTTATTATTTGCAAGAATATGTTAAATCATATATCAAAAGCAAAACATCTGCTGTATGGAGTATGGAATGAAGAATGGTGGAAGCCATTTACTTGTGTCAGTTTCAACTTATTTCTCAAAAAAAGTGGAGGGGTATCAATGCATTTGGCTGCATCTGTATTTTTGGTTTATTTTATGTTTAACAAATGTTATTAATTTTCAAACTGTCATACTAGACTCTCAGCTGTTATAAGAGCAAAATGGGTATTTATGCTACCGCAATCCAGGTCCCAACAGAGGTCATCCACAAGAGGGACTAGTGCTGTCCCACTTTGAAACAAGTCTAAATAATCTCTCTCTAGAATGCTCTCACAATGACTCCAGTCTCAGTAACCTTCTGAAGAAAAGGAAGGTCAGAAACAAGATAATAGTTATTTAAAATGGCATAGTTCAGGAAGAAGCGGGAACTAGATAACCTTGGAGAAGGAATTAGTAATTGAGCAAATATTAATTGAGCCCAAGAGAGGAAGAAAATGTTAGGAAGAAACTTAAGCTGCAGGGCAAACTGCATCTTCTTTCAGAGTTGCAGATATAATATGTCCTCCAAAAATGAAGCACTGATCTTCTGGAGTTGACTGTTGCCCCCTCTCCTGGTTTCTGAAATAGCTGGGAGGGGAACATGGATCCAAACTGTAAGTGGTTGAGGACATATTAGAGAGCACCCTATCACTTATTTACACTCCAGTAGCCATAATGAATCCCAGCTAAAATGACAAAACACTGTCCCAATCACCACACTGAACTCTGCATATTAAGAGTTGAGACAGATGAATCTGAGTGGCTTTATCCACACAAAACAGCCCATTCATTGCATTGGTCAACCAGATAGGAGTCTATGCAAAACCCTCTTCCCAAAGTAGTACCCTAAATAATGTCACTGCCTGTAAGTACATTGAGAGAAGAAAAAAAATGTGTGCTTCTCCTGTCTTTTTGCCAAAATGGAGGCTTGAATTTGAGTTTGATTCTCCATGCTGGGCCAACTTAGCTTCTTGTCATGCTACACGAGTGTGTCAATCAGGATATATTGTTTCATCTCCTGAAGTTTCTCAGTAAACAAAAGGCACATCTCAAGGTAATGTGTGTGTGCGTGTTTATAGAAAGACACACACGCACACCCCATTCAGGAACAATTTCATCATATGGCCAGTTGCTCTGCAAGCAACTGGGTGCTCAGTAGAACAGCTGGTAAGAACCTCTTCAAGTATTGATGGAATCCATTTGGATTTCACTTGATTTGTTTCAATTGGGGTTTGGGAAGTATCAAAGATAGACCTAATGCCCAGAATTAAATGAGAAAATGAGGTATTAATTTCAAAGGCATTACTCTTGATTGAATGCCAGTAATTATTTTCAGTGTAAATATTGCCAAAGCACCTGAATTTGACTAATATTTTATATTTAGTATGGCATTAGTGAGTTGATGAAGCTTTTCACCCATAGTTTGCTTTTCTATGGTGTTTATCCACTAAAATGCTAAAATTGTAATGTGGTTACTGGCTTCTGTTGCACGTCAGATGTAAGGTGATTGTAGTATAATAAATGTTTGAGAAAGAATTTAGCTAATCATTGTGGTAGAAAAATAAATCCCAGTGGTGTGAATAATTATCCTGTCTGGTATTAGCTATCATGACAATGGCATAGAAAAGAAAGATTGATAAGTTGCGCTTCATAGAAAGTAAGTGCTATTAATCTTGAGTAATTTAATCTTGAGTTTCCTTGCACATATTTTCATTTAAAATATGAAACAATAGGATATCCATAAAGGAAATTGGTATTATACCATCATGCTTCAGTTAAAATACTGCAGTTAACTAGGATGATTGTTTTCACAAACATAGAAACATCAGTTATTTTACTATAACTTAGTTGTGTCATGTATGGAAAGAACTGGTTAAAACTTCCATTTATCTACAGTTTAAAAAATCATTTTGTGAAAGTAAGTATCTGAATATAATTCTTTTATTAAAAAAAGTTTGCAGAACACTTAAGTATATTCACTAGGTTCAAAAACTGTGAGTATTTGGTTAAAGCACATTTGACTACTAGATATTTTCTCCCAAGTTTTCCCTCAGTCACCAAAGCAAACTTATATTTGTCTCTGATCTTATAATTAAAACTTGAATTAAACTGTAATTCATTTAACATAATTGTAACAGCAGACCAATTGATTTGCAACATAGAGTGCATTGCAAAATCATATGTTGATTTTGGGTAGCTTCTAATGGATGGGATGTATAGAATCAAATGTGTATTATGTCTTGGTAAAGAATAAGCTGTGTTATATTAATAAATGATTCTACATCTCAGCCTACAATTTTCTAATACTGTTACAATACTTAATGGAAGCAGTAGTTACTTTCCTGAACTATTAAAAAGCATCCTTGAGATGCAGAAGGCTAAAAACACTGCAGCTATCTGAAAGAAATGCCAACAATTCCCTTGGAGGTATTCTCCCATTGCTGATTAATACCTTTTTTCTTTAGAAGAAAACCAAAGGCATATGATCCCAAGCAAATGTTTGAAAATGAAGTGGCTTTTTTCTACTGAATCCCCAAAATCCTGCTAATCTGTGTTAGTAACAGATAGGGGAGGATCTGTTTGTAGTTTCCCATAGGTCACTCCAAAACATCCATTCTCTTTATGTCTTATAAGCAAAACATTCTTGATTCTTCAGTACTGTGTTCCGTAGTATCTCATCTAAAATTAAACGAGATTCCTATGCATGTGTGATTTGCAATTCATGAGTACAGTCTGTGCAAAAAACATTTGTGGAACATTTCTCTATTATTGTAAGTACTTATTAATAGTAATGTTAGAATGCTTTTAGATAAAATGTAATTAGAAAACATATGACATGCCCTTGCCTTTCTCTTTGCCTTGCAGGCTCAATGGACTTGAAGATAGTATTTATTTGATCAAAGGAAGAATTGAAGAAGTTGATATACCTGTTGAAAAAGTTGATGTTATCATATCTGAGTGGATGGTAAGAATAGAAATATGCTTTGTTAAAAATGGAGCCATAATTTCAAATGTGCCAAAATATTATATGGCAAATGGTCATGTTTTTAATTATTGTAACTATTGTGTTCTTATTCAAAAATGACAGGAAATAATTTGTACCAGTAATGACACAATAACATCTATTTGAAATATTGTAAACTAATAATCCCCCATATTGTAAACTTCAAATCCCCATTTGAAATATTGTAAACTAATAATCCCCTAATAATTTGTCATAACCATTAAGTAGCATTTAAAAGAAAGCATGAAGCATATATGTGAATTTACTTGTATGTAGATAGAATCCAGAATGACAGAATTGGAAGGAACCTTGGAGATCTTTTAGTCCAGGGGTCGCCAATCTTTTGGACCTCAGGGACCACCAACTCAATTTTAAATCCCATGGACCACTAACCAGTTTTGTGGGTGTGGCTTGGTGATTATGTGACTCGGTGGGCATGGCTTGTATGTAACTATTATAAATATTTATATAAATATTGGATTTTTTTATAAAAAAGAGCAACTTTTATCCCAAGCAGGCAGGCAGATTCATTCAGAGATCTATCTGCCATCAGCTAGCTCAGTCTGTCACATAAAATGGCCTTGCAAGCAAACTCATAAAATTTGCTAGAGAGCAAACTCCAAAATTAACTCACAACACACAATGTATGTAAATATTGAGTTTTTTTAATGAGAAAAAGAGCAACTTTTACCCAAAATCAGGCAAAGCAGGCAGGCAGACTGAGTTGCTCACAGAATCATTCATGATCTATCTATCTGCCATCGGCTAGCGCAGTCTCTCAAATTTACTTGTCGTGAGTCTGCAGTGAATAATAGAACCTTCAGTCCTAAGGTTGTGCTTAAAAGCAGAGCCGAAGATCTAAAGACTAGAAAGCAAGAAATCCAACCATTTCCGGCTTCCTAGCTAATCTAAATTTCCTGGCACAGCAGGACACCTGATGGTTGGAAAAAATAGCAATTTAGCAGGCAAGTTTGCCAGGTAAGGAGTGAGTGGGCGGGGAGGGTTCCCACAGGCCATGTGGGTGGCACAGCCTTGTGTTTCTGCACAGCCTGGATTAATTGCTTTGAGGGGGTGCTCTGGGGATGAGATTTCTCTACGGCTCACCAAAATTTTCTCACAGACCACCAGTGGGCCGTGGCCTACCGGTTGTCTATCGCTGTTTTAGTCCAACCCCCTGCTCAAGCAGGAGACCCTACACCGTTCCAGACTAGTCTCTTCTTTAAAACCTCAAAGTACCTAAATACTTCAATGATTGCTCCAAGGTACAATGACACTGCAAAAAGGGCTGAACAAAACAAAAAGACAATATTGATATTGATATATCATATGAGCAGACTTCAATCCAGACAGAATTGTACTTCTGTTCCTGTAAGGTATAGAATTTTAAGAGGAAATTATGTTTAACACAAATTAGAGTAATTTTACAAATATTAAGCTGTGAAATGAAATCAGCTGTGCAGCATGCTGCTGCTAGGTTTTTCAAATATTCATTTTATTTGTAAAGGGAGACAATTCACTCAATTCACATACCCTTGGGAGAAGCACCTGAGTTTATTTTTCTTCACACTTTGATGATTTAGATGTTGCTACAAGAAGGAATTAGTGCGAAGAACAGGTCATGTTAAATTCATGGGCAGAATTTTTCTTCTAAAGTATAGGGATCATTTCCTAGCAGTCAATGCTAGGTGTATATATAGACACACATGGACACACGTGTAGGTACATGCACATGTATGTATAGATCTAAATAAACACACAAAGCGCTGACCAGCAGTATCCTCTGCTACTTTTTATCCAGAGCATTTGACAAAGCAATAGCACTTAGACTTATAGACTGCTTCACAGTGCTTTAGAGCCCTCTCTTAAGTGTCCTAGCTGTTACCGAGAAACTATCTGTGTGATTTAGCTGTTCACTAACCAGTTATCAGAATGATTTAGAAGTGGCAGTGGACCACGAACTGTACTAGATTTGGCTTGAAAAAGTGGCTTTGAAAAAGTTTTTTTTATAGCTACCTTCTGCCTTCATCCAATCTTGGTCTTATCAGTAGGTAGTGATAGTGCATAGTAGTTCTGTTTCCAATGTCCCTGTGGTTCCTCAGTCAAATGTTGGGTGAAGAATCTACAACAGTGATTTGTTTGTACCCTTGACTTTGAAGCATTATAGCTAATAAATATATGAACAGCAGTAACTGGTCACATTTGCCATTTCTTTTATCAAGTGTAGGTGGTAAATTGCTGGAGGGAAATAAAACTGCAAATGAAGGGAAGTTGACAGATGTAGGCCAGGACCGATGTTTGCCCAGTCCTGATAGACGGTATGCAGGAATTTGAAGAACTAATGTTATGTGGAAAGACATGGAAGACATTTTTTGGGATCAGTAGAACCCCTGAAAAAATGATATTGGAACCCATGTGTGCGGTAAAGCTAGAAAATAAACAGAAAATGAATGTTCATAGAACTAAAGTTAATAGTCTTAGAATGTTTTTAAATAGTTTTTTCATGGCTTAAAATGACAGTAAAAGGTTATTTTACCTTACCAATCTTATCTTAGATATTAGCAGTAGCATAGCATCAAAAGTTATAAGACAGTATGAAATAATAATACCAAAAATGTTTTGAAAGCAGAATGAAAGATAATTTTAAATAAGTTGAAGTAAGCCTAGAGCTTTTTCCAAGGTTTGAATCATCTAGCTTGGAATAATAAGGTTTTTTTGGAAGGCTTTTATTTTATGTATTTATTTTTGGGGGGAGAAATTCAGTTTTGCCCGAAAGCCTTAAAAAAAAAATTAAGGAGGGTGGAGCTGGAGTCACGACGATACAGCATGCGATCTTGGAGGTCTGAGATTGCTGCCGATATCTTTGCTCCTGGATGGTCCAATTGGATCAA
>BHFT01066957.1:0-44253 GCA_004320025.1 Laticauda laticaudata | reverse complement strand
CTGGGGCATGGCACAAAAGCAACAAAGTCACAAAAGTAGGTAAAGTCCCTTTAATATCTCCAACTTGGCCCCCAATGTTCAGTTATCATCGGCTGGAGAAAAAAACTCTCCCAAGAACAGGGAAGAAATTCAGTCCGAACCCAAAGTACATCTAAATTACAAATAAAAACCAACACAAACCATGTTGCAGCAATTAACGAGACAAGGCAGGACAAGGAATTGCAGACTTCCAAAAGATAATGAAACACACAGTTAGGAAGATGCAAGAACCCATATAAGACTTGACAAACCAAAATAATGCTTGATTTGCTTCCACCAAGGTGCTGTGCGCAGACACCCTTTATATCCTGTTTTCCCAGCTGCAGCCAATGAAGGGAAATCAGGGCCCTTTTCTCCCCTATAACCCATGTAACTCATGTTGCTCCCTTCTCTGTTCCTCCCTGCATGCCTTAGGATGAAGAGGGGGTGGCCCTGGGTCTTCCTCTGAATGCCCAGCCAGACTATGCCCCACAGCCACTGGAGCTTGTCAGTTGCTCTCCTCCCCCTAAGAATCAGATCCCAACAGGGGCATGACAAGTTGGTTAGTTGGAACGCTGACAAGTAAGAGTTGGAAGGGACCTCAGAGATCTTCTAGTACAACCCCCTGCTTGAGCAAGAGACCCTATACCATTTCAGACAAGTTGTCCAGTCTCTTCTTAAAAGCTTCCAGTGATGGGGCATCCACAACATCTGAAGGCGATCCATTGTACACTATTTGATTGTTCTCACTGTTAGGAAATTTCTCCTTAGTTCTAGGTTCCTTGTCTCTATCCCTAACTCAAAAGTAATTCTGTGAACACATATTACATATATACTCAGAGAAATTGGTAAAATGAAGGCATGTACAAGGATCCAAAGGGGCCCTTAGTTTTGAGGAAGCTTTAATAAACACTAGGCTAGGCCAGGGTGGCTTAGTGAAGCTAGAGGGAAAACTGGAATAGGTAGAAGCCCCATGTCGTGCTGCTGTCAGAATCTGATTCGGAGGGGGAGGCCGAGTAGCTGACAGGGAGTGGGAGTGTGGCTCCATTGGCTGTGGAAGAAACTGGGGAAGGGCACAATCCGGCTGGGCAGAGAAGGAGAGAGGTAAATAGAACAAAGGAGAGGGAGTTCAGAGGAAGGCCCAGGGCCACCCCCTCTTCATTCTAGGACATGCAGGGAGGAACAGAGAAAGGAGCAACGTGAGTTGCATGGCTTACAGGGGAGGAAAGGGCCATGATTCCCTTCATTAGCTGCAACTGGGAAAACAGTGTTTAAAAAGGTAAGCTACGCACAGCAAAGTTGCTGGAAGCAAATTGTGAGTTATCTTTGTCAAGGCTTATCTGTGTTCCTGGCACCTTCCCAACTGTGTGTGTTTTCTTGGCCTTTGAAGTCTGCAATTCCTTATCCTGCCCTGTCCAGTTAATTGCTGCAGCGTGGTTTGTGTTGGTTTTTATTTACAGTTTATATGTACGTTGTTTTCGGACAGAATTTCCTCCATTTAAAGACTGTTGTTGGGAGAGTTTTTTTCTCCTGGACATTGTGGGCAAAATTGGAGGTATTAAGGGGACTTTTCTTACTTATGTGACTGTGTGAAATGCTACTAAGCATTTCTACAAAAACCTTCCCAAAACCAAGTTACAGGTAGTATTGGAACTCTTAGCTTGTCTCTTTCTCCATCCTCCCCATATACTGACCTTGGCGGGACACGCTGTTGGTCCATGGATGACACTACCTGTGTGGGGGGAAATAAAGGGGGAGCCTCATTAGGTTTTACAAGATATAGTCGATTAATGGAGTAACCATTGCGCAATGTCCGTTGGCCTGTACTTTGTGTGAATGCATAGAAGATAGCTGAGTTAGCACTGTAGACGTCAGGAGCCATCAAAATGCCTTGTCCAGCAATTTTCCCGTTCACCTGCACTGCCTTTTTAAAGAAAAATGGGAACTCCAGTTAGAAGGAATAGGAGTGCTAGCTTTTTATAGCTCCTGTTCCTTCTAACTGGAGAGTGGTGTGGTGGCCTAGAGGTGGAGCTCCCTCCTCACAATCAGGAGGCTGTGAGTTCAAATCCTGGGTAGAGGCAGATATTTCTCTCTCTGGACACCATGAGAATGTATCTGCTGAACAAAACTCTGCATTGGCAACAGGAAAGGCATCCGGCCAGTAAACACTCAGCTCCGTTCAGTTGCTCGGACTCCACCCCACAAGGGATTATGGGGTTGTTAAAAGATGATGATTCCTTCTAACTGGAATTCCTCCTCCCGTTTTTCCTTAAAAACTACCAAGGTTTGTAAACTGTGGAAGTATTGCAGTTCTTACCACGGATGATGATGCACTTCTGGAAGAATATGGAAAGTTGCGTGGACATTCAGTTCGAACAACCTGCTGCCTACCGATATCTGACCTGCGAAAGCAACTAAAGAAATGGATGGGTAAAATATTCAGTACCTTTTACAAAATGTTTGTAGTCAGCTCATCTATCTCAGGATGGAAAGCTCATTCCAAATGTATGGGTTTTTTTAAAAAATCACAGATTTCAATCCTCAAACAGGCTTCCAGTGCCCATAATTCATAAATTATGTTTAGGAGAATAGGTAGGATAATTTCTATGTATGCAGGCTGCTTGTGAAAGATATATTTTAGAATGTATAATTTGAGCAATATCTGTTATATTAATGAACTGGTTATTCATCAGTACACGATAACCTGATTTCAATACTAACTTATTTGAAAATTGGTGTATTGCAAATTGACATAAAACTCTCAAACATGCAGATAGTCTAACATGCAGTCTTTTTGAATATTTTTTGTCTTCCTGTTCTTTTTATTTTCTTTTTTTTTCTCCTTGGATTCTATTTGCAAAATTCATCATTTTTTTTTAAAGTGGGAGAGGGAGAAACCTACATTTATGGGAGGTTCCATATCCCAAGTTGTCCAAATCTCAGTCACTTCCAAAATCTTGCAAGAGGCCATAGGTGAAACAATCAAAACCTTGTTCAAATGTATTACCCTGCATCAGGGGTACCACCCAAGTACCACCCAGGAGTACCTCACAGTACCATGAAGATTGTGGCCCACTAATGTAAACAATGCAGTTATACAAATGAATGGTCTAATTTAGATCAAGGCAGGACCAGGGTTTCCCCCAATGGCTGAGATCCCAGCATAAGCCACCAGTCTATCAGGTGTTTGCTTCCTTGTGTGTCTAATCACACTTGGCCAATAAAGAATGCTATGCTATGCTATGCTATGCTATGCTATGCTATGCTATGCTATGCTATGCTATGCTATGCTATGNAATATTTTGAACTTTCTAAAGGGCTATAAAGCTCTTCCAAAGAGGGGAGAGGGCAGCCAATGATCCTCTGGGCAACGACATTAACCCTCTGGAGTGCTTTCCTATCTGCCCCTGTGCAATTGGCAAACCATACAGAGGTGCAGTAAGTTAAGATACTCTCTATGGTGCAGCAGTAGAAGGTCCCCAGCAGTTTTTTATTCAGATGTTGTTTCCTGAGAAATCGCAGGTAGTAGAATCTCTGCTGGGCCCTTTTGATCCAGGCTGCAATGTTAGCACCCCAGGTCAGGTCCTCTTTTATGGTAACACCCAGAACTTAAAACTTGCTCCACTCAGTCTCCATTGATAAGCAAGGGCTGGATGTCTGATCGTTCCTTCTTATATATACCAAAGATATATTTTGTTCTTTTTCAAAACCAAAAGCTTGGCTTTTCTGCAGAGATATTTTCAGAGCAAAACAGAGGAGAGAGGAGGAAGAAGGAGGAAAAAAACTTACCTGCAACAGGTGTCCATGAGTGGCAACCAGAAAGGAGTTCTTTTATTTTTGGTACAATAAAGAATGAGTACAACTATCACGATGGCAAGAACTATAAACACAAATGCCAGGATCCAGTTTCGGGCAGCAACATTGCTGTCTGGAGAAAGGAAAGAAAGGAGAAAGAAGCTTCTGTGTGAGCCTTCTTCATTTTTTCTGAAGGACAGGTGTTTCACCCTAGTGACTTACCATTGTATGTAGGTCCACTGTCTATACTGCCCCCATATCCAGGAGAATCACAGTAGGGAGGAGCCCAATCCGAACTGCAATGGCAATTTTTATTGCTGTTGCATACCTGTTTGAGAGAAAGAAATATACTATTTAGGTGAACTCAGTGACAGAGCAAATGCCTTCAGAACTTGTTGGAGTTTCCATCCCTGGAAGCTTTCAAGAAGAGACTGGACTGCCATCTGTCAGGAATGGTGTAGGCCGCAGTGGTGGCAAACCTTGTCAGCACCGAGTGCCGAAACGGGAGCGCATGTGCCACAAACCAGAAGAGCAGCTCCTTGGAGTGAGGGAAACTGGAAGCTCAGCTTCCCGTTGCATGCATGTGTGCCAGCCACCTGGTCTTCCGCTTTCTAACCTGCTTGTGCATGGGAAGACCAGTTTGTCAGCACATGCATGGGTGCCAGGGAGCTGCTCTTCCAATTTCTGGTGCTCCTGCACGTGTAAAGACCAGCTGGCTGGCATGCATGTGCACATGAATACCAGCTGTCTGGTGCGTGCATGCGCACTGGGGAGCTGCTGTTTTGGTTTCCGGTGCTCTCTCACATGCGAAGACCAGCTGGCCGAAACCCAGAAGAGCAACGGCTGGTGTGCCCGGAGAGATGGCTCCACGTGCCACTTCTGGCACGCGTGCCATAGGTTCACCATCACGGGTGTAGAGTCTCCTGCTTGGGCAAGGAGGGGTTGGACTAGATGACCTACAAGGTCCCTTCCAACTCTGTTAATCTGTTAACGCCGCTCTCTTGAGCAGTGGTTGGACTTAGAAGTTCTCCAAGGCCTCTTTCCAATCCTATGATTCTACCTCCTATGTTCTTCAGAATGCAAGGGACCTTCCATGGAGATTCTTAGTCATCCAGGTCATGGTTGTTCCAAGGTGTTTTTTTGAAAGGGAACTGGACTTTCTTTGTTCTTTCCTTGAAGACGTTTCTCTTCTCATCCAAGAAGCTTCTTTAGTGCTGCAGAACCGAAGAAGTTTCTTGGATGAGAAGCAAAACGTCTTCAAGGAAAGAACAAAGAAATGCCCAGTAGCCTCTTGAAAAAGCACCTTTGAGACAAGGAACTTTCCCTAATCATTTTCCTGGAATGGCTTCCCACCCATTCTGAAGCAGAAAATAGATGGAAAATAACAAATTTTCCTTCTCTGCAAACTGGATCTGTGAAGTGTCATTGATGTGGATGGAAATAGGCAATGTGCCAAGGCCAAAATTGACACACGCGTAGCCATTTTATTGAGCCTTATCATATATTCCTTTTCTTTCTTTCTCTTTGCTGGTTATGGGAGGAAGGGTTTTGGGCTTGCCACATTCCTAAGGTGGGAGGAATGGAGATAGAGAGAGCTTTTTTGGCTAGGTGGTTCTTCTTCCTGTGGGAACAAAAGCTGACCCTGCTGAGACCTGGAGAATGATGGCACCAGGCAACATTGATTTACTTCAATTGGGGAATGTGACTTTTGGGAGCTGTTTCTAACTTCCAATATTATGTGGTGTGATTCCAGGTTGTGTCAGATCCAGAATTACAACAGATTTTGCCGATTTGATGCTTTGCTAAATAAAAGAAATTGTTTTAGAAGACGGACTTTGCTCTTTTCTTTTTAAATGGATTTCATCATTTGGAAACCTGATGACGTGTTCATCGCTTAGTGGAAAAGCTTAAAAAAGAAACCCTACTAAAAAAGCAAGTAATAGGAAGATCTACCACCAACCAACTTGAGAGAGGAAGAATCCCATTTCCTGAAGTGGTGAACAAGAAAAAAACCCCACTGTGAAGGAATAGATTGTAAAAAAAAAAAAAGTCAGAATTTGGCGAAATGGCACAATTGAATGGCTCAGTCAGAGAACAAACATTAAAAAGTAAAAACTTGTTTGAAAGGCCAGAAGCCTTCTATGAACTGTTTACTGAAAGAAGAAGAAAAAAAGTGAACAGATGATTTATGGATATGGAGAGTACAAAAAACAAGGACTAAATAACAGATTTGTAAAATACTTAAAGAGGGAGGAAAGATAATAAGAATTACAGGTTGAAAAGAAAAGTCAGAAGTCATCTCCGTGTTTCTTCATTGGGCTTTATTTGTTTATTTATTTTTCTTGTATGTTTTTGTTTTATGTTCTTCCTATTCACTTTTCAGTTTGTGATTATTGTCTGAAATTTTGATACACATAATTTTTAAAAGGAGATGGTTTATTTCACTGGACTTTTGCTTCTGGCTTTCTTGATCTATTGTAGGGGTCTTCAAACTTGACAGCTTTAAGACTTGTAGACTTCAACTCCCAGAATTTCTCTTCCATTCATGTTAGCTCAGGAATTCTGGGAGTTGAAGTCCACAAGTGTTAAAATTGCCATGTTTGAAGACCTTTGTTCAATTGCTACCCTGGCCTGCAGATTCCTTGATGAGCCACCCTGTTCTCCCTGCTTCCTAGAATCTGATCATTTGGGATCTGGTCACCATCTAAGGATGGATACCCCATGGACTTGACAGTCATCCTAATTTATAATCCTTTATTTAAGCCAATTCTCCAGTGCTTGGTTGATCTTCCCAACCCTTAAAACAGTAGCAAACATTAGTGGACAGTGAGAAAAAAAATCAGTGGAGGGACAAGGAAGATACTACATTTCTACAAGATGGATGTTAGATCTGGAAACCAAACCCAGGAACCAACAGGAAGGTCTACAAAAATCAAACTACTTTTCGTTTGGAACTTACCCCGCGTCCGTTGCATTTATTCTTGATGTCACAATCGTAATCTAAGACAGAAGCATTAACGCACTGGTAATGTTTGCAGACCTGAAATAAAGCAACAGCTACATGATTCATTTGCACACAGGACATTAAAGGTGTTAGGAATATAAGTCACCTAACAGCTATTTGGGTTAGAAATATATAAACCAGGAAAGACATTTTAATACTGTCTCTTTAAGGGAATGGAAGAGCATGAAATTGGGTGTGGTTTCTCAAACGGCCATAAGATGGAGCCAGAAACCTGGATTGTTTAGTCTTAGTCTGAGTCTCAGAAGAGAGTGTATCTTGGTTTCCTTCTGTTGAAAAGTATTGCTGTTGCTCCATTTCTTCTAATTTACTGATATTACTGGATTCAATGTAAGCCTGATACTGAACTGTTTTTGACACTGGAATTTGATATTTGGATTATCCCTGGATTGACAACTGACTGATTTACTTGTGAATGACTTTGGACTGTGATTGGACTTTGCTTAAACTTTCTGGAAGTAAAAACCTACATTTACTGTAGAGTGTATCTGTGTACTGTGGGTATATTATTCAAACACTTCTCTCAAAATACGTCTCCCTGTATGCGCTCATTCTCCAAATGGGGAATTACCTTTACAAAAGGTCGATTATTTAAGACATTCCACTCCCCAACTTGGCCCTGTTCAAATGTAGTGAGATGCAGACCACCTAAATTTTCAACTAAACATAAAAGCAAAGCGAAGGAGGTCCGTGCATTCTGGGACAGCCAAAGACAATTCCAAAAAGAACAGGGTTGTTCTGGCCCAGCTCCCAAACACAACAAACCATCCAAAGTTCACTCAAAGATTCCTTTAATGGGAGTGTCCGCAGCCCTGGCAAAAAGTTTCTAATCGCAGGCTAACAAGTCTGCAGGGAGATGAATACTTGTCTGTCACATCTACTCATCTCCACCCCCTGCCTTTTATCCCCAGAGCTAGGATGGGGCTTCTCTAGCAGCGGTGGCTCTTCTGTCCCAAGGAACGGCCCATAGGTTTCCACTGCTCTCCTCTCTTCTATCTTCTGCACATCCGTGCGTCAGGCACTTGAACCAGCTGTTCCTCCTCTTCCTCATCAGCCATCTCCAGACCTGGAGGCTGTTGACTCTCCATCTGAGGGCTGACGGAAGGCCCAGGCGCGCTCTCTCTCCGCCTCCCTCCCTCCCTCTTTCCCTCTCTCTCTCTCTCTCTATATCAGCTCCATTCCCTCTTGCCTCTCACGGCTCTCATGTCACCACAATGCTGGCCCTGACTCCCACGCTTCCTTCTCCTCTGATTTGGCTTCTGGAGGGGTTGGCAACCAACAGGCCACAACAGGTGTGAACTCGGAAAAGAGATTAATGCTTGAATGGATCCAAAGGGGATTTTGCAGGTGCTCCCTCCCCAACCTGGAAGACCGTTTTTGAAGGACCTTCCATGGCCCTAGAGCAGAGGGGGTATTCAGCAGGTTCTAACCAGTTCTGGAGAACCAGTAGCAGAAATGTTGAGCAAATCCCACCTCTGATTGGGGATTTTAAAGTCTCCTTCCCATGCCACGCCCACCAAGCCACGCCCACAGAACCAGTAGTAAAAAAGATTGAATCCCACCACTGCCCTAGAGGTAGAGAAGGTGTGTCTGACCTGTTAACCATGAACTCCGTGTGGCCATGGACAGCTGGTAATGCAGCCCCACAAGATCATAAACATTTAACATCATCATGTGATTTTTAGCAATAGTTACTACCAGGTAATCTTCGACATACAACTCTTTGTTTAGTGAGCAAAGTTACAACAGCACTGGGAAAAATGACTTATGACTACTTTTCACACTTACGACCGTTGCAGTATCTTCAGCTTTTGGACGCTTGGCAACTGGCATGTATTTATGATGATTACATTGTCCTTGGGTCATGTGATTGCAATTTTGTGAGCTTCCCAGTTGGCTTCTGACTCACTTAATGTCCATGATTCATTTAACAAGTGCAGTGATTCACTTAACAACTCTGACAAAAATGGTCGGAAAATGGGGGGAAAACTCACTTAACAACAGCCTAGATAAGCAGTGGAAATTTTGAGCTCCATTGTCATCGTAAGTTGAAGACTATCTGTATGTTATATATTTTATATGTGGCCTAAGACAATTCCTCTTCACTCATTGTAGCTTGGGCAAGCCAAAAGAGTTTCTGAATAGTGGTGGGATTCAAATATTTTTACCACTGGTTCTGTGGGCGTAGCTTGGTGGGAGTAGCAGGAGAAGGATACTGCAAAATCCCTATTCCCTCCCCACCCCTCTAACCTGCTTTCCAGCTCCATTCTCCTGTGCAGGACAACAAAAGGAGACCCAGCCAATCAGCTGTGGCCATGGCTTGGTGGGAGCGGCTTGGTGTCTGGGTGAGTGTGGCTTGGTGGGTGTGACTTGGTGGGCGTGGCAGGGGAAGAATACTGCAAAATCCCCATTCCCTTCCCACCCCTCTAACCTGCTTTCCAGCTCTGTTCTCCTGTGCAGGGCAACCAAAAAAGACCCAGCCAATCAGCTGGGACTCAATGGGAGGTAGAGAATAGATGGAGGCGGGGCCAGTCAGAGGTGGGATTGGCCGGTTCTCCGAACTACTCAACATTTCCGCTACTGGTTCTCCAGAATGGTCAGAACCGGCTGAATACCATCTCTGGTGTGTGTGTGTGTGCGTATGTGTATGTGTGTAGTCAGCATGCTCCTCTCCCCCTTCCGACTTCAACCATGCCTCCTCCCCCTTCTGAACCCCAATTTAGCCAATGCTGTTTGTTACCTTTTCATTTACTGAATGCCCATGTGAAGTCCATGCTTGGCCTCTTCCCAGGGACACAGCTAAACACACAACCATAAACTCAGAAAAATACCCTGAACCCTTAAATTACTCAACATTTCCACTACCGGTTCTCCAGAACCGGTCAGAACCCACGGAATACCACCTCTGTTTCTGAACCTTGGCAACTCTAAACGGTCTGGACTTCCAATTCCCAGCATTCCCCAGCCAGCAGGCTGCTCAGTTATGCCCTAGAGCGGAGGTGAGGAACCGGGGCCCTTTGATGATCTGTGAACTTCAACCCCCAGAACTCCATGTTCCCCACCCTTGTTCCAGAGGAAAAGGAATCAACTCATGCTCGGGGCTTCGAAGTGGCCCATACAAGCTTGACCTACTTTTCCAGGTGCACACTTGGTGCCTTCATTCACCATCCCAGGATCCGGCACGTCTGATCCTAGCTGGAAGTCAACACCCCAACAAGTGGTGTCTTTGATAGGAGTTCGGATAATGGCGGGCTTGATCCGAAAGACCGGCAAGGTTTCCACATTCTCACACTGCAGCTTTCCACACATGGCATTCCTGACAAGACAAGTGGCATCACTGCAATGGTGTTCTGACCTGGCTCCCCAAACACGACAACCCCTCTGTGGTTAACTAAATGTTTCCTTTATTAGGAGCGCCAGCAGCCCAGGCAAAAAGTCTCTCTCTCACCGCAGGCTCACAAGTCCGTCTGACAGGGAGTTAAATAGTTGTCTGCCAATCCTGTTCATCTCCGCCCCCTGCCTTTTGTCCCCAGAACTAGGGTGGGGCTTCTCTAGCAGTGGTGGCTCTTCCGTCCCAAGGACCGGCCCATAGGTTTCCACTGCTCTCCTCTCCTCTGCCTTCTATGCATCCACGCATCAGGCACTGGAGCCAGCTCTTCCTCTTCTTCCTCCTCAGCCACCTCCAGACCTAGGGGCTGTTGACTCCCCATCTGAGGGCTGACAGACGGCCCAGGCTCTGCCTCCATCTGTCTCTCTCTTTCTCCCTCTCCCTCTCTCCAGGCTAACAAGTCCATCCAGCAGGGAGATGTCTGCCACATCTATTCATCTCCGCCCCCTGCCTTTTATCCCCAGAGCAAAGGTGAGGCCTTGCTAACAGCAGTGGCTCTTCCATCCCAAGGATCGGCCCATAGATTTCCACTGCTCTCCTCTCCTCTCCTTCTGCGCATCTGTGTTTCAGGCACTGGAGCCAGCTGTTCCTCCTCTTCCTCATCAGCCACTTCCAGACCTGGGGGCTGTTGATTGTCCATCTGAGGGCTGACAGACGGCCCAGGCTCTGCCTCTGTCTCTCTCTGACAGATCTATTCCCTCTTCCCCCTTGGAGCTCTCAGGTTGCCTTGATGCTCACCCTCCCACATCTCCTCCTCCGATTCGGCCACCGGAGGGGCTGATGGCTGACAAGGCCACAACAAATAGCCTGCAGGATATTTGGAGAGTCAATATCCTTTCTTTTTTTGTTTGTGGGTTTGGTTTGCCAATGATATTCTGATAAGTTTATACTGATGCTCCCAGGCAGACAGACTCAATTGTCCCATGAAAAAGCAAGTCCTAACACTAAGGATGGGCCAGGAAGTCTGGTGGGAATTCAAAGACCACTCAGCAATTCCTCGATAGGGAACTATCCAGGAATCAGCATCAGCATCATTTAATGACCCCATAATCCCTTGCGGGGAGGGGTCTGGGCAACTGAATGGAGCTGAGTGCTTACTGGCCGGATGCCCTTCCTATCGCCAATGTGCAGTTTTATTCAGCATTCTCATTGTACGAAAGAGAAAGAAATATCTGTTTTTATCTAGGATCAAACTCACACTTGCCATGGCTAATTCAGAACAGCCAACTCGCTGAAGGACGATTTAGCAGTTCAATTTAACTATTAAATTTTTTTATTTAAATTATTTAAATTTTTGCCCTGTCCCTCCATCCTTTTTCCATCCTTTCTTTAATGATTCAATGCCACCATTTCCTTGATATAAGTGCAATACTTGTCCCTCAGCAAGTTGTCCCACAGTGAGTTGGCCACAGCAAGTTGGCCGCAGCAAGTTGTCCACGGCAAATGATCACAAGGCCCTCCCACCTTGCCACAACAGCTACCCTGGACTTCCCCTTCTAAGAAACAGTTCTGTCAAGTCTCAAGAAAATCTCCCCAACCTGCCTCCTTACCAGCTTGAACATTTCTTGTACTCGCGGTTCTGATATCCACAGTTTCCAAACCGATCACCTTTGGAATTCACATCTGAGAAACAGATTTTGGGAGCAACCTTTGCTTCTGCAAAAGACACATTGGGAAGCAAGGTTAGCAATCCAAGGTTCAACTTGCATGCCCCACCCCTTTAGCTTCCAATGCCCCAAGTCCCGCTACCTTTGCAGCATGAGATACAATCCTCGACTTATAAGCCCAACTGGGCTCAGATTTCTGTTGCTAAGTGAGACCTTCGTTAAATGAGTTCTGCTGCATGTTATGTGTCCTTTCTTGCCACAGTTGTTACATCTGCATTATCTGATTAGCAGCAAAAAGTCGGTAGAGATTCTCTGTCATCCAGGTCATGGTTGCCCCAAAGGTGCTTTTTTTTCAAGAGGCAACTGGACTTTCTGTTTTTCTTTGAAGACATTTTGCTTCTCATCCAAGAATATTCTTCAGAAGGAACAGAAGGATTTATATTCCTTGCAGACAGCTGGTCATTTGCATCCTTTTAGTGGATCGTTGAGGCCACTTGAAGATTTATCTGTGTTCTTAGGGTCACCTGATTGGTGCAATTGGGTGTAGAGCCTTCTCAGAATTGCTAAAAGGACTATGTTGTCGACTGGAGACAGTTGATATCCTATCTCTACCCCTCTGTTGAGGGAGGGCTCTCCAATTTTGACATAGATGGCTTCTTCTTTAACCCAGCTGGTCATTTGCTTCCTTTTAGAGGGTCATTAAGGCCACTTTGAGGTTTATCTGTGTCCTCAGGGTCATCTGAGTGGCACTCCTGGTTGCTGTAGTCTGCAATTTTTTCCTCTGGAAATCCATTCTTACACCCACACCATTCAAAGGGTGTTCGTCCCAATTTGAATGGCTAAAAATCTGTAGAGATTCTCAGCCATCCAGGTCATGGTTGTCTGTTACCAGCTGTCTGCAAGGAATATAAATCCTTCCCTTCCCCACCATCCAGTCAGAGCTAAAGAAGCTTCTTGGATGAGAAGCGAAATGTCTTCCCCCCCCCCCAAAAAAAAGGAAGCAAGTCCNTGGATGAGAAGCGAAATGTCTTCCCCCCCCCCCCAAAAAAAGGAAGCAAGTCCAGTTGCCTCCTGAAAAAAGCACCTTTGGGGCAATCGTGACCTGGATGACTCAGAATCTCCATAAACTTTTAGCTATACAATTTGGGATGGACACCCTTGGAATGGTGTGGGAGGAGGAATGGATTTCCAGAGGAAAAAATTGCAGACTACAGGAACCATTTGCACTAACGACTTAGGTGATCCTGAGGACACAGATAAACCTCCAAGTAGCCTCAACGACTCTCTAAAAGGATGCAAATGACCAGGTGTCTGCAAGGAATATAAATCCTACCATTCCCCACCAAGTCCGAGCTGAAGAAGCTTCTTGCAGGAGAAGTGAAACGTCTTTGAAATAAAAAGCAAGAAAGTCCAGTTTCCTGAAAAAGCACCTTTGCAACAACCGTGACTGGATAACTCAGGTAATCCTCCGGGTCACCTGAGTAGCTTTAATGGTTCCTGTAGTCTGCAATTTTTTCCTTTGGAAATCCATTGCTACTCCCTACCATTTGAAGGATGGGATGAACATCATGAAAAATTGAAAAATTGCAGACTACAGGAACCATTTGCACTACTCAGGTGACCCGGAAGACACAGATAAACCTCCAGGTGGCCTCAACAACCCTCTCAAAGGATGCAAATGACCAGCTGTTTGCAAGGAATATAAATCCTTCCATTCCCCACCATCCTGTCAGAGCTGAAGAAGCTTCTTGGAGGAGAAGCAAAAAATCTTCAGAGGAAAAAAACAAGAAAGCCAGGTTGCCTCCTGAAAAAAAAAGCACCTTGGGGACCGATTAGCAGCAGTCAATCCAGGCTCAGAGTAGTAATTCGTCCCCAGCCAAATGCCAAAATGCTTTGGCTTTTTTGGCTCCAACCATAATCTCCCTTACGTGGTCCAAAGATATCCTGGCACTGCAACTCATAATCCTGGCAAATGCCATCATAACAGTAGGCCTTGTCTTGGTGGCAAGGGTATCCGTTCTGGATCGTGACATCCTGCGGGCAGAAGGCCGAAGACCCATTACAGTACTCAGGGAGGTCGCACTCGCTGGCCCTCTCACGGCACACGGTGCCCTTGGAAAGATACTGGAGAGAGAAGAAGGGAAAAGGGGACACACATGTTTTGATGTTTTGAGACCCATTACGGAAGTGGGTCTAAGTTTGCCCTGGTGCTTTCCAGATATGGTGAAACGGCAGTTCTGAGCGTTCTGTGTTCACTATTTATCTGGGTATAGGATTGGATCGGATCAGATCAGACTGGACGGATCAGACAGGACAGGAACAAGGAATAGGATGAAAATAGAAGAGAACAGAACAGAATAGAATAGAATGGAATAGAACAGAACAGAACAGAATATAGAACAGAATAGAGCTGAATAAAATTAGAATAGAATAGAACAGAATAAAACAGAATAGAACAGAATAGAACAGAATACTAATAGAACAGAATAGAACAGAACAGAATAATATGGAACATAATTGAACAGAACAGAACAAAATAATAATAGGATAGAACAGAACAGAATGGAATAATAATAGAATAAAACAGAATAGAACAGAATAGAACAGAATAAGAACAAAACAGAATAACAGAACAGAATAATATAGAACAGAACAAAATAAAATAGAATAATAATAGAATAGAACAGAAACAAGAACACAAACAGAACAGAATAATATAGAACAGAACAGAAGTTCTTACCTGACAATCTTTACAGCAATCTCCATAGCCACAGCCAGATCCTGAGCGAAGCCTGCAAGTTCCTGCCTCACAGCAAGGATCAGATTTACATTCCTGAAAAAGAGGAAGACACCTACTTTGATCCTGGCCTCATTCAACATTTTTGGGGAGCGTGGTCGCTGTATTCCTCATAACACAACCATTAGACAGTTCTTCAAGATAAACTTAGCTCTTCAAGCACGTATCATTGTCCATAGGCAGTTTCCAATGTTTTCATCTTGCTTTCTTGAAATTTCATTCACTTTTCAAATTGGCCAGAATCTAAAACTGGCCCTGGCAACCAAGATGTCTTTATGTGTGTTCCTTACCTCCACTGACCCACAGTCACACTCTTCTCCTGCATCCACAAGTTTGTTGCCACAGTATGGGATGCTGTAGGTCTCATCAGGCCGAGGGATGTTGAGGAGGCAGCTCCCGCCCTTGTTTAGGGTTAGCTTTTCAAAGTCTTCCTCGCTGCATGTGCTGAAATTCCTGGCACCTCTACAAAGAGGGAGAGATTTCAAAAAACTTTTAAGTTAAGCCTGTTGGTCAATAAAATGTGCAGTGTCTCCCTTGGATGACTCCTTGGAAACCGGCCTGAAGGAGAATGACCTCTCATTCCTGGCACATCAGGAACAGAGTTAATTACTGACCCTGAACAGCCAGCAGAAATGACAGGCTTCGGCTGGGGGCACCTTGCAAGTCAGTGAAGAGGAGGGGGAGGAGATGCCTGCTGTGGTAGATCTCAGAGCACGCCGGGCAGAGAAACGGAGGTCTGCCAGATTGCTCGGGAGAAGGCCCCGCTCCTACTGATGGGCTGCACTGGGAAAGCTATTTACAGCAGGCAGACAGAAGCATTGCTGGGAACAATGTATATGGGTCGTGGCCGTGTGTATCTTCTCATTTCCTGCTGGACTCAACAACTTTGACATCAACACACAGTGGAAGGCCAAAGGGACTGCTGAACGCCCCAACACAGGCAATTACGTAGGTGACTGACTCTACACAAAAGATGCCAGGTTTTGACCTTCCTCACCAGCATTGGTGAGTTCAAAGTGGAACTGGATTCGTACCCAATATGGTGTCTGCTAGGACTCATTGTTTAAGTGGGGTCTTGTCTCTACCCCTCAGTGTGACTGTGGTGCTCCCTGACAAAATATCCATCCCATTGTGTCCAAATGTCCATCAAGAGCTTTAACATTTGAACTACTATTAAGTCCATGCATTTGTCATATGCTAAATAAAAATAAATAAATGCTGCTGCATTTTTGAGACTCTGAACTTCTATAACCAGTGAGCTAATGTGGATGCACTTTCAGTTTTTGTACCTGGGGGTTTTGCATTCGTTTATTGGACTTACTTGTTTGAGCAGTTTGCTATTTGTTTCATGGGCTAATTGGCCATTGCCTGGGGGATTAATCTGGGGTTGCTCTTGGCCGGCTTCTGTTGGAACAGTTCTAAGGCTGGGTGAAGTGAACTGCTGGGGAATACCAATAAAACTCTCCATAAACCACTCTGACATGTGAGTGAATGAGTGAGTGAGTGAGTGAGTGAGAGAGAGAGTGAGTGGAACAGCACAATATGGTGTTCTGGATTTGGAAGTGGAATTAGAGGGATGGCAAACAGAATTTTGACTGACTGGTGAAATTCCCTGCAAGTCTTCCATGTGACTATTAATCAGGTTGGATTTTACTTAGCTTCGAAATAAGGCAAGATTGGTAATAGAGCATGTTATAATAATAATAATCCTCCAACAATATCTATAGCACCATCAAACATCAACATCCCAAGTCCTTGGAAAGGACTCAGCAGGTAGACAAAAATTCCAAATCTGATCTGAACATATGGCTCATTGTGCAATGATTCATAATAACTTCAACCCCTTCCATTGTTTCATCTGTTATTGAGAATTAAATCCAGTATAGTTGATCCTTGACTTGGGAGTGTTGCGGTGGTCTAGAGGTAGAGCTCTCACCTCACAATCAGGAGGCTGTGAGTTCAATCCTTGGTAGCGGCAGATATTTCTCTCTCTGGCCACTATGAAGAATATATCTGCTGAACAAAACTCCGCATTGGCAACAGGAAGGGCATCCAGCCTGTAAACACTCAGTTCCATTCAGTTGCCCGGACTCCCACCCCACAAGGGATTATGGGGTCATTAAAAGAAGATGATGGTTGATCCTCTCCTTCCCTTGGGAGACAAAATGGCCTGCTAGGTTCATAAGGAATCTGCTCGACCTGCGAACTTCAACTCCCAGGAATCTGTTTGATCTTCCACCACCAGGTGTCAAAATGCCTTTTGGAAAATAGAATCGGGAGTTACTTACGATGCTCCAGAGTTCATAATACAGTTCCCTGTTTCACAGTGACAGTTTCTATCGTTGTCGTGGTTCATGCCCAGATTGTGGCCAAGCTCATGAGCGACGATGGATGCAAACGCCTGCAAGCTGGTGGGTCCAAACTACAAAACATCACAGAACAAAGAAGACGGCATGGATTCCTCTGTCAGGAGATTTGTGCACCAAGACTACTAGGCAAGACGGCATGAGGTTCAAGCTGTCTCTTGGCTGTCATTTCCCAGAAGATCATTGGCTGCCCTCTCCCCTCTTTGGAAGAACTTTATAGCTCCTGCTGCCTTCAGAAAGTTCAAAACATTCTCAAAGGTCCATCTCATCCTGGGCACCCTTTTTTTTTTTAACTATTACCATCTGGCAGACGGTACAGGACAATAAAAACTAGGACAAATAGGCTGAAAAACAGCTTCTATCCTAGGGCAGTAGCTCAGTTGAATTCTACTCTTTAGTGCAATAGGAATGCAATTTCAGGGGGTTTCAATTCAATTGTATAGAATGTGAAGGATGTGTGTTTGTGTTTTATTTTCATAGTCATAATGTACACCGAAGATGGCATTTAATTTCATTGTATGAGGTGCAGTGACAATAAAGTAAAGTAAAGTAACAGTAAAGTAAAATAAAAGTACAGTAAAGTAAAAGCAAAGTCCAAAATGAAAGTGAAAGTGAAAGTAAAAGTAAATTTATTATTTTTGTGTCATGCCCTGGGTCATCACAACAACTTTCAGGTTCGGGATTCCCCAGATGTGCCTGTTTACTACCCAAATAAAAACGAACTTTTGAGAAGATGTCTGTCTCAGAGTTATTTGTTGGAGTGGAGGTTTTCTGGATTGCTGACACTGTCACACAACAACCGTCTTGTTTTGCAATGGAAATGTTGAGCTCAACTGTGATCATAAGTGGAGGACAACCTTCTCTGCCCTTTCTACCACAAGTCATAAAAGTTGTAATTTTATATTTGACTTAACGGTGGTGCAGTGAATAGCCGCTTACCACATTAATGCCTCCAGAGTGACTTTTGGAGCACACGGTGCCCACGTAAGCCATCCCAGCTGTGCCACCAAAACCCTTCCTCCTACAGTAGAGAGGAAAATAACCCACATTTGTTAATGACAATTAAGCATGAAGCATTATTTTTGTCTGAAAGTAAATGATCGTCCGTTTATAACCCCATGCAATCATGTTGGCAATCCATAATTATGGCATCATCTGTAGTTATTTTCTAACTAACCCAAAAGCAAAACGAATTCATCATCTACAGCCAGTCTAACCAAAGGAAGAAGGAGGGCTTGGTTTGCCACCTAAGAGATTAAGTCTCAGCAAAAGTGCTTTTTTCAGGAGGCAACTGGACTTCCTTGTTTTTTTCCTCTGAAGACATTTTGCTTCTCATCCAATAAGCTTCTTCAGCTCAAACAGGATAGTGGGGAATGGAAGGATTTATATCCATATAAAAGGACTCTGAGGACACATATAAACCTCCAAGTGGCCTCAACGACCCTCTCAAAGGATACAAATGCCCAGCTGTCTCTAAGGAGTATAAATCCTTTCCTTCCCCACCATCCAGTCAGAGCTGAAGAAGCTTCTTGGATGAGAAGCAAAACATCTTCAAAAGAAAAATTAAGAAATGTCCAGTTGCCTCCTGAAAAAGCACCTTTGGGACAACCGTGACCTGGATAAATGAAAATCTCTACACACTTTTAGCCACACAATTTCAGATGAAGACCCTTTGAATGGCGTGGGAGTAGGAACGGATTTCCAGAGGGAAAATTGCAGGCTACAGGAACCATTTGCACTACTCAGGTGACCCTGAAGATACAGATCAACCTCCAAGTGGCCTCAATGACCCTCTAAAAGGATGCAAATGACCAGCTTTTCTGCAAGGAGCATAAATCCTTTCCTTCCCCACCATCCAGTCAAAGCTGAAGAAGCTTCTTGGATAAGAAGCGAAACATCTTCAAAAGAAAAACCAAGAAAGTCCAGTTACCCCCTGAAAAAACAACTTTGGGATAACCATGAACCTGGATGACTGAGTATCTCTCCAGACTTAAAGTCTCTTGACTGTTATTGCCAGCCAAGCGATCTCCTTCAGCATTTTTGGACTGAAAATCTTCAAAGCCACATATTTGATTTACAAAAAATGGGGGAGGGGGAAATGTCCCCACTCCATTCACACTGGAGAATTTTTTTCCTCCATTTTGTTGATCAAATATGTGGCTTTGAAGATTTTTCAAGCCCAAAATGCTGAGACTCGCTTACGAGGGAGATCTCTTGGCTGGCACGGAGAATGTTCCAACGCTTAATATCTTTGGTGGCAAACCAAGCCCTCGTTCTTCCTTTGGTTAGAATGGAGATGGAGAATATATGTGTTTTGCTTTTGGGCTAGTAAGAAAATCGCTACAGATGGTGTAACATCAACTGTTGCCAAAAACTACAGTGAAAAGAATAAAGGGATTAGAGCAGGGATGTCTAACCTTGGCAACTTTAAGACTTAAAGATGATTAGGGGATTGGTGGCTAAAACATATAAAGAATGGTTGCTGGAATTGGGTATATCTAATTACATGAAATAAGGACTAGGGGTGACATGACAGCAGTTTTGCAATATTTGAGGGGCTGTCACAAAGAAGAGGGAATCAAGCTGTCCTCCAAAGCCCCTGAGGGCAGGACAAGAAGCAACAGATGGAAACTCATCAAGGAGAGAAGCAACTAGAACAAAGGAGGAATTTCCTGACAATTGGAACAATTAATCAGTGGAACAACTTGCCTCCAGAAATTGTAAATGCTCCAACACTGGAAGTTTTTAAGAAGAGATTGGACAACCATTAGTCTGAAATAGGGTTTCCTGCCTGAGCAGGGGTTGGACTAGAAGGCCTCCAAGGTCCCTTCCAACTCTGCTATTCTGTTCTGTTTTATTCTAGTCTAGTCTACTCTTCTTCGTTCCATTATTCTGTTCTGTTCTGTTGTATTCTGTTGTGTTGTATTCTATTCTGTTCTATTCTATTTTATTTCTTTTCTACTCTACTTTTCTTCATTCCATTATTCTATTCTATTCTATTCTATTCTATTCTATTCAGTCCTAGACCTAGTCCTAGTCCTAGTCCTGTCCTACTCTACTCTACTCTACTCTACTCTACTCTACTCTACTCTACTCCACTCCACTCCACTCCACTCCACTCACTCCACTCCACTCCATCTACTCTACTCAAGCATGACTGGCTTGGGAATTCTGGGAGTTGAAGTCCACAAATCTTAAAGTTGCCAAGGTTGGAATCTCTAGATTAGAGGGAGTGGCAGGATGTTGCCAAGGGAATCTGTCTACAGGAAAAGGTAGTCCTCAACTTAAACCATTTGGTTCGTGACCATTTCAAGTTCTAACAGCGCCGGAAAAAAGTGACTTACCACCAGCCCTCCCCCTTAAACAACTGTTGCAAGAATCACCATGGCCATGTGATCAAAATGGGGATGCTTGGACCATGGGCAACTATTTATGATGGCTGCAATGTCCCATGGTCGTGTGATCACCATTGACGATCTTTCCAGCTGAGCTTCAAACAAGCAGAGTCAAAATGTGTGTGTGTGTTGGGGGGAGCCAGATTTGCTTAACTGCCAGATTCACCACTGTAATTTGACTAGCAACCGTGGCAATAAAGACCGTAAAATTGGCCAGGACTCATTTAAACAGTTGTCAACTCATAATATATTTTTCTGGTCTTTAGAATTGCCAACAGAAAGGGAGGAGGGAGAAGTGCAGCGATTCACAAAACCGAAACTGCATTCCAGAAATGTTTTCAAAGATAGCTTCTAGTTGACCGAATTTTCTGCTGCGCAAAATTCTAACTGGAGAGTCTGACTGAAGACTCTTGGCTATGGATGTGTCCCATTGGAGGATATGAATTACGATCCACCCAGGGGGTGGGAGGAAAACCAAGGTCAAGGGTGACAATGAATGATGTGTCTCAGAGTCAGCTAACTGTCAGGATTCTGGCAATGACCCCCATTTAAATCATGAGTCTCGAGCCAAACTTCCAAAACTCAAAAAGGATTTCTTGGGAATTAACATGTCCGGCACTGCCTGGGTGTAGCTGTGATGACCCAGGGTGTGGAACAAAAGCAACAAAATCACAAAAATAGGTAAAATCCCTTTAATACCTCTAACTTGGCCCCCAGTGTCCAGTTATCATTGGCCTGAGAAAAAACTCTCCCAAAAACAGTTTTCAAAGGGAAGAAATTCCATCTGAACCCAAAGTACATATAAATTATAAACAAAAACCAACACAAACCACACTGCAGTAATTAACGAGACAGGGCAGGATAAGGGATTAAAGACATCAAAAGATAACAAAACACACACACTTAGGAGGATGCCAGAACTCAAATAAGACTTGACAAACCAGAATAATTTCATGCTTTGCTTCCAGCAACTTTACTGTGTGCAGTTTGCCCTTTTAAACAGTCTTCCCAACTGCAGCCAATGAAGGGGATCAGAGCCCTTTCTTCCCCCGTAAACCACACGACTCACGTTGCTCCCTTATCCATTTCTCCCTGCATGCCCTAGGATGAAGAGGAGGTGGGCCTGGGTCTTCCTCTGAATGCCCAGCCAGACTTTGCCCTTCCCCAGTTTCCTCCACAGCCACCGGAGCCACACTCCCACTCCCTGTCAGCTGTTCCATCCCTCCCTTGGAATCAGATTCCAGCAGGGCATGACAGTAGCCGACTCTGAGGCACATCATTCATTGTCACCCTTGACTGTAGTTTTCCCTCCACCCCCTGGCTGTATCGTAATCCATAGTATCCAATGGGACACATCCATAGCCCAGAGTCATCAATCATGCTCTCCAGTTAGAATTTTGCGCAGCAGAAACTTTGGTCAACTAGAAGCTATCTTTGAAAACATTTCTGGAATGCAGTTTTGGTTTGCAAGCAGCTGCACTGCTCCCCCTTTCCCTTTCTGTTGGCAATTCTAAAAAGACCAGAGAAATATTTTATGAGTTGACAACTGTCTTGCTTAACAGGAATTCTGGCCTGAATTGTGGTCGGAAGTCGTGGACTACCTTGTCAGGCTTTTGTGAGTGTGTGGCCTCCTTGCCCAGAAGAAGGGGGGGTGCCCAGATCTTACAGAACAAGCTGGGCGCTGTCGTGCCGTTGGCGGGGAACCAGTTCCCGCTCCCTCCACTGCACGAAATTGGCCAGGACATCTCCGGCTCCTCCTTCCATCTGGATCTTGTTTTCGGACGTCCAGATCTCCAGGCCGACCAACACGATACGGATGTTCAGCATGATGTAAATCTGGAAAAGGACAGAGAAAATGGTGGAAGAGAGAACCTCATGGAGGTTGGGCATGGCCTTCGTTAAGACTGATTGTTATTTTGAAAAGAGGCGTCTTGGCCTCTGGTGACTTTATAAATACACTGTTTTTTTCTTGGCAATATCATAGAAGCATTTTATCATCTTCTTCAATTACATATTTTATATGACCGATGGATGCTCAGTGCCCCTGAATATCTCAGGAGCAGCTGAGTAGATTTGTACTGAATGCTCTTGATCTCAGGCATGGCTAGTCTAGTGAAGAGAAGGACCAGGGGAGACATGAGAGCAGACTTCCAATATTTGAGATGCTACCAGAGAGGAGAGGGTCAAGCTATTTTCCTATTGTATATGGTCTCAGGTGACCCCAGTGGGCAGGGTAATTACGAAGGACATTTATAAATATTTAATAGATTTTTAAAAAATTTCCTCCACACATTATTAGGGGAAGGACACACCTCTTGGTCAACAGATTTGACCTGCGCATTTGCCATGAATTTCTTCCACTTACACTATCCAGAAAGTTTGCCAGCTGCACCATCTCTTCTCTGACTGCCGTCTTATTCTGGCCTAACAAATTGTACTGTGAGAAAAAGGAAAAGAAAGAAAAATAAAATAAAAAGAGGTTGTGGCGCACATCATCATGTCAGCCGAGGGATCTGTCAAAGGCATTAAAACTTTGGGCAGGATTGCAAGCCAATCCCCTTTAGGTCAGCCAGCAACTGTAAGGTAAGTAGATAGGTAGGCAGGTGGGTAGGTCGGTAGGCAGGTAGGTAGATAGGTAGGCAGGTGGGTAGATAGGTGGATATATAGGTGGGTATATAGGTATGCAGGTGGGTAGGTAGGTGGTTCGTAGGTAGGTAGGTGGGTAGATAGGTGGATAGATAACGATGAAGATGAAGATATAGATTGGTAGGTAGGTAGATAGGTAGGTAGATACCTAGATAGATAATGATGATGATGAAGATATAGATAGGTAGGTAGTAGGTATGTAGGTAGATAGATAATGATGAAGAAGGAAGATGATGTAAAGGAAGGAAGGAAGGAAGGAAGGAAGGAAGGAAGGAAGGAAGGAAGGAAGGAAGGAAGGAAGGAAGGAAGGAAGGAAGGAAGGAAGGAAGGAAGGAAGGAAGGAAGATGGATGGATAGATAGGTAGATAGATAGAAAGACATACAGAGAGAGAGAGAGAGAGAGAGACAGAGAGAGACAGAGACAGAGACAGACAGACAGACAGACACAAGCATCATACCCTTTCTTTGTCTACGACAATGAAGAGCTCCACATATCTCGTCTGTTGAAGAACGCTTCTTTTCCTCTATCGAAAGAAAGAAAAAAAATCCACAGAGGTTCATAATAAACTAACAGTTCTGTCCTGATTCTCCAGCTCAAAACAGAGTGAGGCCATACTACACAACATACTCCTTTGACACTGCTACTTCAGATAAGAATTTCTGGTATGACATGTAAACCCAATGTCTGGGATACTCTTTAGATTTCGTCATATGTTTCTGAGTCTCATGAGCCAAAACTAGATGGTGCTTTAAGAGGAGAAGGACACAGTTTTATTCAAGGGGGATCAGCGATATCAAAACGGCAGAGACAATTGTGCACACCCTGCCCCTTTTTAATTTGCATGTCAAGTGTTGGGATCAAAGCAAATGTCTGGTTGACACAAAAATCTTTGCTAATAAAGGAGAATATTTGTATCTCAGGTCCTGGGTGCTCTCTGAGCTTGCTTGTTTTCTTGCAGACATTTCATTACCCAACTAGGTGACATCATCAGAGCTAGAAGGGAATTAGGTTTGCAGGGAGGAGCAGGAAGAGGAGGAGGAAGAAGAGGAGGAGGAGGAGCAAGAAGAAGAGGAGGAGTGTGGGGTCCTTGGTGTTCTCTGAATTTGGTCATTTCTTGCAGATGTTTCATTACCCAACTAGGTAACACCATCAGTGCTAGAAGGGACTGAGATTTGCAAGGAGGAGCGGGAGGAGAAGGAGAAGCAGAAGGAGGAGGAGCAATAGGGGGAGGACTGTGGGGTCCTTGGTGTTCTCTGAACTTGATAATTTTCTTACAGACTTTTCATTACCCAACTAGGTAACCTCATCAAAGCCAGAAGGGAATTAGGTTTGCAGGGAGAAGTAGGAAGAGGAGGAAGAAGAAAAGGAGGAGGAGCATAAGGAATAGGAGGAGTGTGGGGTCCTAAGTGCTCTCTGAACTTGGTCATTTCTTGCAGATGTTTCATTACCCAACTAGGTAACACCATCAGTGCTAGTGATGATGTTACCTTGCTTGGGCAATGAAACATCTAAAAGAAAACAAGCAAGCTTAGAGAGCTTGACACTTGTAAGTCCAAAATCAGGTAGTCATGCCTAACATGCCTATTATGTACAGTGCTTTCTAGATATTATCTCCTTACGCAGACATATTGATACTAATACTTACTAATGTATTTGTTTTTTTCTTTTTCTCTTCAATTTAACCAAGAGGGCAATTTAAAATAAATAAATAAATGACAGCCATGCCTTCCAAGAGCAATCCGTACACAACAAAACCCTTTCCGAAGGGCACCTACTCTCGCCATTAGAGATGCATTCTGATGGCGCTGAACATCTCCGCTTTCCCACTTCCTGTCCGGATGAAAGACGCCGCAGTTCCCGGGCGCTTTCTTCACGTTCTCCATCCGGTAAACAGCATGGCGCAACGTGGAGTTGATGGGCTCAATTCCATAGGGGATGTCCTGGATCTGCACCAAGCCCCTGGCAACGACAGCACCGGAGGCATCAGCCTCATCTCCCAAGCGAGAGGGATGAAGCCCAGGGGATAGGCTTCAAGAAATTTCAGCAATTTCTCTGCCCGGTGGCTGGGTGGGCATGGCCTAGTCAGCCTCCTGCACCACGGCCGGGAGGGGAACATTTTTGCCTTCCCTGGATTCCGGAGGGTTTCCTCGAGCCTCTAGGAGGGCGAAAACCATTTCCCCCGGACTCCGGAGGCTTTCCTCAAAACTCCAGGAAGGCAAAAACCATTTACCCCGGACTCCGGAGGCTTTCCTCGAGACTCCAAGAAGGCAAAAACAGTTCCCCACGGGCTCCAGAGGCTTTCCTCAAGCCTCTGGGAGGATGAAAATGGCCTCCCCGGGCTCCAGAGGCTCTCTGGAAGCCAGAAACGGGCCCATTTCCGGCCTCCACTGAACTTCCAGGAAGCCTGTTTTTTGCCCTCCCGGAGCCTCTGAGCACACCTTGCACTTACCTGTATCCAAAATGGGCCCCATGGGGACTCCGGGGAGGGGAGGGGATGGGAGAGGTGGGTGGGGCCAGCTAGGAATAGGATTTGGCAGTTCTCTGAACTGTGCAGAATCTCAGCTGGGGGCTCTCCTGATCCCCTGCAAACCCCCAGAAGCTCACTGCTGGTTGAACGAGCTATGGAACGTCACATTCAGTAGTTTAGAAAAACCACACAGAAATTAACGAAGTATACAGAAATAATGGGCAATTGGGACTGAATCAGGAGATCCAGGGAAGCCTTTTTTTGTCTTATCTAAACACACCCCTGGGGGTGCATAATATCTTCATCAACCAGGTTCTGGTTATAAGGGTAGGAGAACTAAATTCATGCTCAACGCTGACCCCGGATCCAAGGTACCAAATTTTTTCATACCAGAGGGGAGGGAAGAGGTGGAGAAGATAAAGCAGGGGAGAGAGGAGGGGAGGAATGGGGAGAGGAAAAGAGGAAAAAGGAGGAAAGGAAGGAACAGGGGAGAGGAGGGGAAGGAGGAGGAGAGACAGGAGGATAGGAAAGGGGAGGGGAGAAAAGAGAGGAGGGAAGAGATGGAGAGAAGAGAGGAGGGAAGTAAGGGGAGGGGAGGGAAGGAGAGGAAGGGGGGAGGAAATGGAAGGGAGGAGAGGGAAGAAGACAAAAGGGGAGAGGAAAGGGAAAGGAAGGGGAGAGGAGGAAAGGGGAGGGGAGGAGGAGAGGAGGACAGGAGGGATGAGGAGAGGAGAGGATTTTTTTTTTTTTAATTTCAAAAAAGCCATTTTTCAGGGATGTCCAGGGAGGGCACGTACACCAAGGAGAGACACACTGATGTCACAATGCCAGCCTCGTCCCTTTTCTGTGTGGGTCACAATATCGCAGGAATGCCATGACATTCCAATCTTGCTTTCTTCCTTGGGATAAAAGCTGTGGGATATGACCAGGCTGATCCCGAAGGTGGAGTCAAATGCACCATCAGTTTGGAGTCACTGCCTCCTTATTAGAGACCTAAGTCCAGCCCCTCCCCTTGAGATCCAGTGATTCTTATCTGGCTGCAATGTGCATTGGCCACTGGTAGATCAGATTGCTTGTGTTTAGGTTTCAGGGAATAAACTCGTCGTACTTTGTTACCGTACTTTTCGCACTATACGACATACTTCCCCCCCCCAAAAAAAAGTGTCTGTGCATCTTAGGGAAAGTTGCCAAAGCCCCGCCCACTCACTGGCCCCCACCCTTCGGCCTCTGCCTCCCAGCAATTTGCCTCTTTGCAGCAAACAGCCTGGTCAGCTTCAGCCTGATTTAACCACAAGCAACTGATTGGCAGTTGGATCAGCCTCCGGGAATACTGACGATCAGCTGTTCCAGGCTGCGGGGATCGCCACTGCTTATCACTGCTGTTGCTGCCCGCTGCTGCCGCCGCCTATCGCCGCTTCTTCATGCCCCATTTTTGGCCTCCGTGTGCCCCGTTTTCAGCCTCCACACATCCCGTTTCCAGGCAGCAGTGCTGCCACTTGGAATGGGACAAAAACAAGACACGCGGAGGCCAAAAATGGGATGCAAAGAGGCAGCGATAGACAGCGGTAATCCCCGCAGCCTGGAACAGCTGATCGTTGATATTCCAGGTGGCCGATCCAACTGCCAATCAGCTGCTCGGGCTAAATCAGGCTGAAACTGACCAGGCTGTTTGTTGTTTGCTGCAAGGAGGCAAATTGCTGGGAGGCAGAGGCAGAGGGGTTTTTTTGTTTTTTTTTCTTCCCCTAAAGCTAGGTGTGTCTTATGGTCTGGGGCATCTTATAGTGCAAAAAATACAGTACTTTATTCTGGAACCTAAACCGGCTTCTGTCACATTCAGCAACACCTGATATTTGTACCATTCTGGTCTGGCCCTGACTATCCACCCCAAATCCAGACCCAAGGCATAAAAGTAAAAGAATAGAGTAGATGCCAAGGCTGACTTCCCTCCCCAATCAACCAAGGGTTTTTTTAAAGGGGAGGCAGGCTCAAAGCTGTAATTCATTTCTGGACCAATGCTTGTCAGCTTCTTCCCTACCAAACAAGTCCAACAGGTGGCTTGGTTACCTGAGCCCGAAGCAGGTGCTGACTGCAACTATAGAATCTGAGTCGCCTTCGACATATCCCTGGTAGTGACAGTGGTTCTAAACGGGGAAGAAAGGAATAAAAACTAAGCAGAAGACCACATCAGCAATTTAACCCTGAAACCCAGAAGCTGTTAGGGCAGGGGTGAAGAATTACAGCCCCTTTATGACTTGTGGACTGGCTCAGAAATTCTGGGAATTAAAATCCATACATCGTAAAAGGGCCATGATTCCCTATCCCTGGTTTAAGGCATGAAGGACTCTGCTTTTTGATTTTAACACTTTGGGGTTGACTTTAAATAAGTTACAACTGAGTACCTACAGCAGGGGTCCTCTAACTTTGACAGCTTTTAAGACTTGTGGACTTCAACTTCCAGAATTCCTCCTCCAGTCATGTTAGCTCAGGAATTCTGGGAGTTGAAGCCCAGAAGTCTTAAAGCTGTCAAGTTTGGAGACCGTTGACCTAAAGAAAGGTACTCTTGCTTGTCCATACCTCCATTGTGAAATGAGATTTAAGAATGGAGAAGGATTGTCAGAGATTATCTGTGCACAAAGATATAAAGAGGGACTTTATTTAAGGATTTCTGGCTTGCACTCTGGGGGAAAGGAGTGCCACCTTCCTAAAGTTGAAAGTAAATAAACATCACCATCATTTGGTACAGTCTCAAACCTTGCCAATTCCTGCCACCTAATTCCAGCCTAGTGGACTGATTATATCAACTTCTGAACTCACAGCAACAAGAACCCCAGGCTGGGCACTCATCTGCAGCAACTACCGTGGCACTAGCTGAAATACAGCAGTGGAGCACGACAATGTCAAAAATGGCGTTGAATTCATAAATAAACGTACAGCCTTCCTGTAAGGAGAAGAACTGGCCCCTGTTAAAAGTCAGAACGTGGTTGAATCCGTCTCCACGCACCAGGTGAGGCAGCCTGTTGTGTGGCACAGAAGTTTCAAAGAGAGAGAGAGACAGAGACAGAGACAGAAACAGAGAGACAGTCAGAGAGAGAGAGGGAGAGAGAGAAAAAGGGAGGGAGAGGTAGGGAGAAAGAAAGAAAGAGTGTGAGAGAGAAAGAGAAAAAAAGAGAGAAAAGGAGAGAGCAGAGAAAGAGAGAGTGGAGATAGGAAAAGAGAAAGAGGGAGAGAGAGAGAGAGAGAGATGCAGAGAGAGTGAGTGAGAAAGAGAGAATATGTGAGAGAGAAAGAGAGAGAGGGAGGAAGGGAGGGAGAGAGAGCTAGAGAGTGAGTGAGAGAGATGTATATGAGAGGAAGAGGAAAAAAAGAGAGAGAGAGCGGACAGAGAAAGAGAGAGAGAGAAAGAGACAAAGGGAGGGAGAAAGATAGAAAGAGAAAGAGAGTGTGAGAGAGAGAAAGAGAGAGAGAGAGAAAACACCCCACTCATGATCCTTGCTAGTTCTTGAGGTATCAACACTCTTAACTCGGTCCAATTAATCATTTGCCAGTGCATGAATTATATTTGTGGAATTTGTTCCTACAAAAAGTCTTGGGCGAGGTTCCTGGAACAGCACCAGAAATTGGCTATGCTGATCAGCAGGGGAATTTATGACACATAAGGGACATAAATCATAACACCTGGATTGAATTCATTGAATTAATCTGAAACTCCAGTGTATGAAGCTTTTCTCCCATTCTTCTCCACCCACTTCTTTGTCCGTGATTTACTGTGGTTTTTGTCTGTTCAGGTAAAAGTCAACATACGGGCTCAGTGGGCACCAGAATTTCCAGTCAGTTGTTAAGGGAGACGTGTCAGATTTTATGACCTTTTTTGACCCAGTGCTATTCCAGTGCACCCTGTCCCCTCATCCTTAAATATATGCAAGACGATCAAATTCTTTCTTTTACATTCTCTACTACGGCGTTTCTTAAGTTTCTCTCTTAACAAAATGAAAGTAGAAATAGAAGGGAAAAAAAACATCCCTCTTTTTGCACACGTATATAAGGGACGTGGTGGCTCAGTGGCTAAGATGCTGAGCTTGTCAGTCAGGAAGGTCAGCAGTTCGGCGGTTCGAAACCCCAGCACCATGTAATGGAGTGAGCTCCCGTTCCTTGTCCCAGCTTCTGCCAACCGAGCAGTTTGAAAGCACGCAAAAAATGCAAGTAGAAAAATAGGGACCAGTGGGAAGTGGGAAGGGAATAGCGTTCTGTGCACCTTCGAAGGCGTTTCGTCCTGCCGGCCACATGACCAGGAGACGTCTTCGGACAGCGCTAGCTCTTCTTCAGCTTTGAAATGGAGAGGAGCACCGCCCCGGAGAGCCGGAAACAATGAGCAAAGATGTGCATGGGGAACCTTCATATGCACACACGCACTCAATGTCTCTCCCCACAGACCGAAAGAGGGACTACAAAGTAAGTGTAGAGAAAATCCCACCACTAACCTTCTTCTGAGCTCATCTCCAAGGCTGACAAGGCCATCTTCCTCCTCAGCCAGAGCCAATTCTTGGAAATCATTTTTCGTTTAAACTTATCAACCCTCGGAGAAAAATAAAACACACCTGAAGATCTGGAGTTTCTGTTTTCAGATTTCCACTTTCATCGTAGGTGTAAATTCTGAAGTCTTGGGAAACCAGATCGCTAAAAGGATAGAGGAGGGAAATGTATGAATGCCAAACACAAATGTTTTTTTTTAAAAAAAAATCAAAATAAGAGAAATGTGAGCTAAAGGATAACAACAACATCAAAAAAGCCAAAGCACCCGAAGGCCAGACAAGGAATAATGGATGGAAACTGATCAACAAGAGATTCAACCTGGAAATAAGGAGACATTTTTCTGACAGTGAGAACAATAAACCAATGGAACAGAAGTTGCCCTCGGAAATTGTGGGAGCTTCATCACTTGAGACTTTCAAGAAAAGACTGGACTGCTATCTGTCAGAAATGGTGAAGGGTCTTCTGCTTGGGCAGGGGGGTTGACTAGATGACCTACAAGGTCCCTTCCAACTCTGTTCATCAGTTAAAAAAAAAACCTGACCAAACCTCAACCACAGCCAAAGAATTTGTGAGGGAACAAATGGACCTCTACTCTCCAACTAAACCTCTGGCTTTTTCTATCACCTGTAACTTTTTACACAAAGAGCACTATGGGATAAGGGTTGAGGGGGAAAAATAAAACAAAACTTAGGAACAGGGTAAGAAAAGCTGCAGTTGGAAGCATATCAATAGATTCATTGAAAATATGAATTGAATAGAATAGAATAGAATAGAATAGAATAGTTGGAAGGGACTTTGGAGGTCTTCTAGTCCAACCCCCTGCTTAGGCAGGAAACCCTACACTACTTCAGACAAAGGGTTATCTCATCGCTTTTCAAAAACTTCGAGTGTTGGAGCACCCACAGCTTCTGGAGGCAAGCTGTTCCACTGATTAATTGTTCCCACTGTCAGGAAATTTCTCCTTAATTCTAAGTTGCTTCTCTCCTTAATTAGTTTCCATCCATTGCTTCTTGTCCTGCCCTCAGGGGCTTTGGAGAATAGCTTGACTCCCTCTTCGTTGTGGCAGCCCGAGATACTAGAACACTGTTTTCGCTCCTCTTTATTCCTTATGGGAGGGCTCATTCACCGTCCACCTGTGGCTTTACTTGTTCCTTAGCTGTTTCCCTCTTCTGGCAGCTCTGTACATGCGCACACTGGGAACAGGCTCCAGCTGTTCTTCTTCCCCATTGATGTCCAACTCTAAAGGCAGCTGATAACTGTCAGACGGCCCTGGCCCCATCTCTGCCTCCGACGCAGAGTACTCATCAGAGTCTTACCCAGACCCCAGGACTGGCCTATGTTCCTCCCCAACCTCCTCACTATCTGAATCTGCCACCAGTGTGGCGGGCCACAACAGAAGAAGACACTTCGCTTCTCATCCAAGAAGCTTCATCAATTGTGACTTCTTGGATGAGAAGCAAAACATCTTCCTTAAGGAAAAAGAACAATCCAGCACCTTTGAGACAAGTATGACCTGGATGATTGAGAATCGTCATAGACATACAGTCAGAACAAAATTACTTACTTGTGCCTTCTTAAATGAATTGTATATGGTTTTCCTTCAACTGTAACCCTGAATGATAACCGGCCCTGAAAACATAGAGGGAGAAAACAATATTAGCGGGTGTTTCAATCATACTTAGTGACCCAGTCCCAAACTAATGAACAGTGGGAGTCAAGCAGCAATATTTAATAAATATTTCATCCCTCCTTTTACACACACACACACATATATATATATATATTGGGGGGGAGGGGTGATTTATACATCTTATGTGGTTTTTATATTTAACCTTTTATATAATGATTTCCTTTTTAATCTTCATCATATTCTGTTTTCCAGTTTGTGTTGTGGCCAGTCAGCCGCTGGCCCCTCCAGCGGCCAAATCAGGGGAGGAGACAGTGAGGGAGTCAGGTCCAGCATCAAGGCAACATGAGAGCTACAAGGGCGGATAGAGGGAATGGAGGTGTCAGAGAGAGACAGAGAGAGAGAGACAGAGGTGGAGCCTGGGCTGTCCATCAGCCCTCAGATGGAGAATCAACAGCCCCCAGGTCTGGAGGACCGACTACTCCTTCTCCTCCTTGTCGACTCAGGTCACGGACTTTGTGTCTACGCGTCTTCCTCTCCTCTCGTCACGACATCTACGGGCCAGTCCTTGGATGGAAGAGCCACTGCTGCTAGCAAGGCCCCACCTTAGCTCTGGGGATAAAAGGCAGGGGGCAGAGATGAATAGATGTGGCAGACAACTATTCATCTCCCTCCGGACGGACTTGTTAGCCTGCGGTGAGAGAGAAACTTTTTACCGGGGCTGCTGGCACCTCCAATAAAAAGGAATATTTTGTTAATTCCAGAGGGTTTGTTGTATTTGGGAGCTGGGTCAGAACAGTTTGTTTAATTACCTTGTATGCTGCCCGGGGTCAATTTGGAGTCAAGCAAGGCCTAAACTGAATAAATTAACGTTCCACCAGATAAAATTGTATGCTTGATATTGGTTGTGTTTGTTATGTTTCTCCCTCATGACTGTATTCCATCCCTTGAGGCTGCTCTAGGATCGTAATGAGGTTTCATTTGAAATACAGCATTGTGTCGCAGCTGCCAATCATTTTTATTTTGTAAGAAAGTGTGCAGCATTCCCTTGGAAGCCAGGCACTGCTGTGTTTATCAGAGATACAAAGAGCCTTTTCCTTTAAATTTAATTCCTATTTATCAACGTGTCGATTAAACATTGGAAGTTGCTGAGCGTAACTGTCACCGAATGTATTTTTTTTTTTCCAATGGCAGGAATCAGAGAAGACATTTTGTGGAATTTTGTTTGCCTGAGGAGCCCAAAATCATTCGATCAGACATGGATATTGTGCGGCAAACCTTAAGGCTGCAGTAGATTATGTCATGCCCATAGTGGAGACTGACTCAGAGGGAGAGGAGGAAAAGCTGACAGGGAGTGGAAGTGTGCCTCCGGAGGTTGTGGAGGAGGCTGGGGAAGGGCACAGGCCGGCTGAGCAGTCAGAGGAAGAATCAAGCCCATTCCCTCTCCATCCTAGGACACGCAGGGAAGAACAGAGAAGGAAACAACTTGGCTTACGAGAAAGGAAGTGGCCATAATCCCCCTCATTGGTTGCAGCTGGGGAGAAGAGTATATAAGAGAGACGGTTAAAACACAGTGTTGTCAGAAGCAAAGTGTGTTTTATTTTGCGCTGAAGTTATCTTGGTTGGCATCCTTACAACAGACCGTACCTTGTTATCTCCTTGCAGTTGGTAATTACTTATCCTGGTCTATTGTGGAATTTCCTTCTTTGTAAGTTTGCTTTGGGGTTTTTATTAGTGGAGATAGACGAGTAATTCAAGCCTGACATAACGAAAGAAAACTTCTGATAAAAACTTATACAAAAATCTCCAACTAAAAATTAGTGAACAATGAGGCCAAGTTGGAAGCATTAAAAGACCATTACATTTTGGATTTTGTTACGTTTGTGTTACACTCCAGGTCATCACAATTGTTATCTGCTGTTCTCCTCTTTGCCAAGAGATATATTTCTGGGCCAATTTTCAAGATGATAAGAGTAGGCTTCTTCATGCCAATAACCATTTCCATCTTCCCCAGGAACCAAAGGCCTAGCTGAGAGAACTATACTTCAGAGAGTGGAGCAGTGTATCTCAACTTGTCTTTCTTCTCAACTTGGAAGAAGTGTGGACTTCAACTCCCAGAATTCCCCAGCCAGCATTCTGGGAATCGAAGTCCAGACATCTTTGAGCTGACAATGTTGAGAAATACTTCAGTGGAGATTTTTGGATGAGGCTGGCACAACCAATTTGAGGCAAGCAAGGCTGCCCTGCAAACGTAGAGGATGCCCCAACATCCATATACAGCCTTCACTTCTAGCACAAGAAGGCCATTGGCAAACATTTCCTCTGCCCTGCCTCATTATACCTGCTCACTCTCTACAACCACCTTGACAAATGCAACACGTAGTATTTGTCATATGTGGTAGCTTCCAAATATCTGCACAAAACATTTCCATTAATCCATTAAGACTCTAGAAAGAGTGCAGAGAAGAGCAACCAGGATGATGAGGGAACTGGAGGCGAAAGCATATAAAGAGTAGTTGCTGGAACTGGGTATCTCTAGTATGATGAAAAGAAGGACTCTAGGGGAGCTATGATAGCAGTGTTCCAATATTTGAGGGGCTGCCACAAAGAAGAGGGGGGTAAGCTATTCTCCAAGGCACCTGAAGGCAGGACAAGAAGCAATGGGTGGAAACTCCTCAAGGAGAGAAGCAACTGAGAACTAAAGAGAAATTTCCTGACAGTGGAAACAACTGATCAGTGGAACAACTTGCCTTCAGAAGTTGTGAATGCTCCAACACTGGAAGTTTTTAGGAAGAGATTGGATCGCCATTTTTCTCTTCACCACATCCCAAAGGACGGATCCGTCCCCCAACCTGATCTTCTGGAGGTTCCAGGGAAGGTTGTCTGTTGTTCCATTCTATTCCCTTCTATTCTATTCTGCATTCTCTTCCCTTCCCTTCCCTTCAATTCGATTCCATTCTATTCTATTCTAATTCCTTAATTTGGTTATGGAAGTTCCCCCATGCTTACATACCTCTAAATGTTGGGGCTGTTCTCTTTCTTGTTCTCTTTCTATCCTCTTGGGGACAATAATTTCGTAGGAAGACAGATGAGAAAGTGACTGAAAACCTGCAACAGAAGAAGAAATGTTCGCTTGCAAAACAAATACTCTGGCTTTTTTTAAATATTCTGGAAGATCAGAGCTTATGAGATAAATAGAACACAGAAGAATAAAGTTGGAAGGGACCTTGGAAGGTCCCCCAGTCCAACCTTCCATTCAAGCAGGAGACTCTAAAGCAGGGGGTGTCAAAATCAAAGCCCAGGGGTCAGAAAAACCAGCGAAGGATTGGCCCAAGGAGCCTCTTCCAGCCAAAATGGAGCTCTGTTTTTGCTGGCAGAGGGTTGCTGGAGGCTGTCGCAGCCAAAAATGGAGCTTGAAACACTGTTTTGTCTGGTGCTTGGGCCCCCACAGGTCCCCCCGATACAAGGGAGGAGCAGGAGGAAGAGAAGGGGAAGGGGAAGGAGAAGGAAAGGAGAAGGAGAAGGAGAGGAAGAAGCAAAATTAGAAGGAGTCATGGGTCCAGATTTTGGATATGGCTTAAGTTAGCCCATTTGAGATACATTGGATCAAAAATATATTGCAGTATGATGCACTGTTTCACCCAGTTATAGGTTACAGTTTTAGAAATATATAGATATATGATTTTTTTTTTGTAAAGTCTACACAGAAGTCCTCATCTCACACTTTTTGTAGCATGCTGCAAAACAAGAAGAAAACAAAATGATTGTTCAGAAAGCGTGGCCCTCATAAATGCTCCACTTGTAAAAAACTAGCTTCAAAATATGAAAGATCTTGAAGAAAAAAAATTATTATTATTACTGCAACAAAAAATAAACAAGCACATGATATTAGAACAACTCTGGACGGCAAAATCTGGGAACTCTGGAATTTACTACATCGAGAAATGAAACACATTATCTCTGTTGAGAGGCAGCACAAATAGTCTCCCTGTGAGAGCACACTGAGCTTTTTGTGCGAGGAAAGATTATCTTGGAAATTTAGCACAATCCCTCCTCACAAAAATGTTCAGAAACATACATCAGATGCCTCTTACTTAGCGTACCGCTTCAATATGGAGATATAGTCCCTTATTTCAGGCTAAATCCACGTCTTTCGCCTGGGACTCCGGTCCATTTTGGGGCAGCCCATTTGAGGTTCCCCACACTATAAAAAAGATGTTGAGACTCTAGAAAAAGGGCAGAGAAGAGTAACCAGGATGATGAGGGGACTGGAGGCTGAAACATACGATGAACGGTTGCAGGAATTGGGCCTGGCTAGTCTAGTAAAGAAAAGGACCAGGGGAGACAGGAGAGCATCTTCCAATATTTGAGGGGCTGCCCCAAAGAGGAGGAGGGGGGTCAAGCTATTTTCCAAAGCACCTGAAGGCCAGTGTTCCTTATTACCTACCTTTGACTTGTTCCTCTCTAAGAACCTGGAAATAAGGAGGAATTTTCCGACAGTGAGAACAATCAACCCATGGAATAGAAATTGCCTTCAGAAGTTATGGGAGCTTCATCCCTGGAGGCTGTCAAGAAGAGATTGTCAGAGATGGTGTAGGGTCTCCGGCTTGGGTAGGGGGTTGGACTAGATGACCTCCAAGATCCCTTCCAACTCTGTTAATCTGTTAAAGTGAACTTTATAATGCCTTGATAAGACCCCAGTTGGAATACTGAATCCAGTTTTGATCACCAGACTATCAAAAAAGATGTTGAGACTCTGGAAAGAGTGCGGAGAAGAGCAACCAGGATGATGAGGGGACTGGAGGCTGAAACATGTGATGAACGGTTGCAGGAATTGGGCCTGGCTACTCTAGTGAAGAGAAGGACCAGGGGAGACACGAGAGCAGGCTTCCAATATCTCAGGAGCTGCCACAGAGAGGAGGAAGAGGTGAAGCTATTTTCCAAAGCACCTGTAGGCCAGACAAGGAATAATGGATGGAGACTGAACAAGGAGATTCAACCTAGTAATAATGAGGTATTTCCTGACAGTGAGAACAATCAACCCATGGAACAGAAATCCTCTTCAGAAATTGTGGGAGCTTCATCACTGGAGGCTTTCAAGAAGAGACTGGACTGCCATTTGTCAGAAATGGTGCAGGGTCTCTTGCTTGGGCAAGGGGATTGGACTACATGATCTCCAAGGTCCCTTCCAACTCTGTTAATCTGTATCTGGGGGAACGGTGACTTTGAAAATCTGACCCCAGACAGACCAATTGAAAAGGCCAGCCCTGCCCAAACCTTTCCCAATCTCATTTTGATTCAAAAATCAAAAGTATTGTTCAGCTTACCGAACTGACAGCTCGAAACTTGAAATGAGAACAATTAAAATTTTGCAGCACAGATGCCTTGACACTTAAAGCCCCATTATTCACTCCTTCTCTATCTTATTCCCCAGAGGAGAGAGATTTGGGAAAACTGTATATCGAAGAGATGGTCATCTGATTTGAAATCTCATAACTGGGAAGCTGAACTTGGACCGTTTCCCATGAACTTTGGCATCTTGTAATGGAACTCTTTTCCTGTTTCCCATCTTCCTCGTGCTGATTTTGAGGGGTTTCATCTTCAATGCAGGGAAACAGGCCGATTCCATACGGCAAAGAATATCAGTTAAGAAAAATATATTGAAGAATTGAGTTCGTGTTGCATGCCTTCCATAACCCAAATGAGCAGTTCCTCCATCCAATCAGAATAGAGCTGGAAGGGACCTTGGAGATCATCCAGTCCAGTGGTTGCCCACCAGTGGGCCGGGGACCACTGATGATCTGAGAGAAAATTTTGGTGGTCCGCAGAGAAATGCCCCCCCCAAAGCAATTAATCCAGGTTGCGCGGGAACACAAGGCTGCCCGACCACATGGCCCGCGGGAACACAAAGTTTGCATTGAACAACACAAGGTAGTGAGGGGAGGGAGGAAAGGGCAGAGGGGGGAACTTGCCCCACACGCCTCACGCACCTTGCCTGTGCACCAGGGCTGCTTCTTTCTGCTTCTTTCTTCTTCTGCTTTTGGCTGCACGCAAGGAAAAGTCTTTCTTTCTCTCCCCCAAACTCTGCCAGAAGTGAGTCTTTGGGACCCTGCAAGGCATCTTGCTCCAAGAGTCTGTGCCGGCATAACAAGTTTCACAAAGACTCATTTCTGGCAGAGTTTGTGCGAGAGAAAGAAAAACTTCTGCTGCTTCTGCTGCTTTCCTTGCATGAAGCCAAAAGTCTCTCTCTCTTCCTGAGAATGGAGCTGGAGATGGTATCCTGCGATCCCAAATAAAGAATGATTGATCGGTAGGAAAACAGGGAATTTTCTTACATATTTTTTTGGGATTTTCCCAGGGTTTCTAGTGCGTGGGATTTAAAATTATGAGTTTGTTGGTCCCTGAGGTCCAAAAGGTTGGAAACCCCTGTTCTAGTCCAATCCACCAGCTCAAGGAGGAGACCATGAAATGATATTGTGTTATTTTACAGCTTTTTGTCCAATAGCTGGTTTTGAACACAGGACAATATTCAGCCAGAAATGGGAACTTTTTAAACCTCATGTAATACTTGGGGCAACCAACACAGATGTAAGAGAACAGAATTTTTAAAATCTATTCTGTGGATATTCGAGAAATTCTGCTACTCTGTGTAATGCAATGGCTTCACACACAGGTATGAATTTATAACCATTCATTTAGTGACTGTTTGAAGTTAGAAAAGCCCTGAAAAAAGGGACTTAAGATTGTTTTTCACACTTATGATGGTTGCAGCATTCCCATGGTCACCAGAACAAAATTCAGACCGAGTCCTGGAATCACAGGATCACCATTTGTAACCTTCCCAGCTGGCTTCCAACAAGCAAAGTCGAGACCAGACTCACTTGATTAAAATCAGAATGGAATGGAATGGAATGGAATGGAATAGCATAGAATAGAACAGAACAGAACAGAACAGAATAGAACAGAACAGAAATAGAATAGAACAGAATAGAACAGAATAGAACAGAAATAGAATAGAATAGAATAGAATAGAATATTAGAATGAAGAATAGAATAGAATATTTGAATGAGGAATAGAATAGAATAGAATAGAACAGAACAGAAATAGAATAGAATAGATTAGAATGAAGAATAGAATAGAATATTTGAATGAGGAATAGAATAGAATAGAATGAAGAATAGAATAGAACAGAAATAGAATAGAACAGAATAGAACAGAAATAGAATAGAATAGAATATTAGAATGAGGAATAGAATAGAATATTTGAATGAGGAATAGAACAGAATAGAACAGAACAGAATAGAGGATAGGACTGAGAATAGAGTACAGTAGAATAGAACAAAACATAGAAAATGAATAGAACAGAACAGAACAGAACAAAGTAGAGGCTGAAGGGACCTTGGAGGTCTTCTAGTCCAGCCCCCTACTCAAACAAGGAGAAAACCTATACTAAGAATTCTCTTCTGATCTTATCTGCTTATCCAAGTAGCTTCTTCATGCTACTTGGATAAGCAAGTAGATTCACTTCACAGTGGCATAATTGACTTAATTATGTAACAACTTTGGCAAAAAGGACGCCAAATGGAGCAAAACTTGTTTAACAACCGCCTTGCTTGGCAATTTGGGACAGTGGGGAGGAACATGGGCCAGTCCAGGAGTCTGGGGAGGACTTGGAAAATGGTCCTATGTCTGATACAGAAATGAGGCCAGGGCCATCTGGGAGTTATGTGCCAGAATCTGGCAGCAGCGAGCCAGAGGAACAAGGGGATCCTGTTCCCAGTGCACAGAGCTGCCAGAAGGCAAGAAGACAAAAGGGGTGACTTGGGAGTAAGGCTTGGAGATGATTGGCCCTTTCATAAGGAGGAGCAAAGGGACAGGAATCTTTGCAGGAAGCAACTTTGTTCATACTGGTCGGTTTGAAACCTGAAGCTCTGTGTTGAATTTGTGCTCCGGGTGGTCCCATATAACTAATTGGAAATTTAATTGTTGGCAACAGTTCAAGGAAGATAAAGGTGGGTGCTTATCAGAATTATCCCGAAGGACTTTGGCAGACTTCCATGGGACTATTACAAAGTGTTTGAGACTCATTACGGGCTGTGAATGACTACAATTCACAGCCATTGAAATAAAGAAAAAAGGGTTTTGGGACTAACATGTGTTTGTTCGTGTCTCAATAAGCCTTGGTCAAATCATTTAGTAGATACTAGAATTTGAAAAAAAAAACTTGTAATTTTCTTTGCTTGACATCCAAAATGTAGTAGATGCACACAAGCCACACCTAGTTTCCCTTTTTCACTTCTCTTTTATTCTTTCTTTTCTATGTAGACAGATTAAAAGGGTGAAGGTTATGTTTTCAAGCAATAGCTGAAATTTGAAACAAGCAAGTTGTTTCATAACCCCCAAAGTTCTGCAACAAAGGACAAAATAAATCAGTTCCTCAAATTGTTAACTGCTGTCTATTTAGCTATCTGTGAACCTGCTTCATAATAGCATGTACAGGATGGTTTTAATTCAAAGGGAAAAAAAAAAGTTAAATGAAAATATTTAATGTTTGCGAAAAGTAAATTTTTTTTTTTTTATGGCCGTACGGATAAAAGGGAACAAGCTAAAAAAAAGAAAAAAGGAGAAGATGCAACCTTGGCATTATTAGATTCCAGATTGCAGGCGACAGACAACCATGGAAACAAATCACCAGATCACAACAGGAAGAACAGTAACAAAAAGTCTGTGATTTAATGTGTCGATCAAGATTCTCAGTCATCCAGATAAGAATTGTCTGGATGTGGAGTCCATTGCAACTGGACTTCTTTCCTTGTTGGTTGGAAACCTTTCACTGCTTATCCAGGTAGAATCCGAGTGGACTGAAGAAGCTACTTGGGCAGCGAGAGGTTTCAAACAAAAAAATAAAGAAGTCCAGTTGCCCTGATTCAACTTCCAGAGGTCTAAGATGAAATGTGCCCCAGGAGAAGGAATGGATGGTCTCCCAGGAAGTAGACAACATATTATAGACAGAAGCCCGAATTAAGAGACTGCATAGTCCAAAGCTGGATGGGGGAAAGGTTCAGGGCAGCCACATCCTAGATCAGTGGTGGCTAACCTTTTTCGGTTCCCATGACGATAATTGCACGCACATTCGCTCCCGTGCCAGAACCCAGAAGGCAATGCATGTTGGTCCTCCCTTGCCCTCTCTGCATGTGCGTGCAATACCCTCACATGCTGTTCTGACCCAACCGGGTTCCCAAAGAGCAAACACAGACAAAGGCAGCAGCCCCCACTTTTAAGGTTTAATAGCAAATTCTGTACTGAAGGCTGCTTCCCACTAATTCGCTCCGACAAGAAAGAGACTTGCCAAGTTGTTTGTCAAGGCTGCCAAAAACCCAGAGATAAGAACTAATTTTCAAGATTCTCCAAACATGAACTAAGATGTCCACCAGTTGAGTTTCAGAGCTTCTTTGCTGTCTGCAAAGAATGCTTTTTTAAACCTGGCTTTTATCCTCTTGAGGGAAGGGCCATTACCTTGCAGCCTTACTCCTGAGTCATCTGTGCTGCTGTAACTGTTCTTTCCTCCGAGCAATCCTTTGTGCACCTGCACTTGGCACAGAGCTTGATTGGATTTTACTGTGTCATCTTTGGGCCACAAGCCATAATTAGGGCCTACCAATATTTGCAGCTCAGGGTTGAACTGGGGGGGAGAGGTGTCTTTGGTGCTCTGAAGAGTTTTGTGAGTTTCTTGCAGATGTTTCATGATGATGTTCCCTAGTTTGGTAATGAAATGTCTGTAAGAAAACTAACAAGCTCAGAGAACACCAAGAACCCCGCAGTATATCTATTACGTTATATAGCTTTAGTTTGTCAAGGTTCTGTCCATTAAGTGTCAGCAAATGAACTATTGGGCTTGACTGGATTTCACTTTGTCATGTTTGGGCTTGGGCCTGACAAGCCACAATCAGGGCCTACCAAGATGAACCAGCTCACACAACCAGCTCACTTGGTCTTCAAACCTTCCTGAAGGCTAACACAGGGTCAGGGACCTGTCAAAACCGAGGAGGAAAATTGTATCTCAAGATAGGACTTAATTTCCCTTATGCCAATGGCCAGAAGTACAGAAGTTTACCTTGGACAGAGCAGTAAACATAGAAGAGCTTTGAAACTGGCCCAACAACCCTCAGAAGAGTCAAGATGGCAGATGCTATCTTGCTGATTTTTGGCTACTTCATACCACAAACACCGCTGTCTTTGGCACACTGAAATGCTCTTGCTTCAGTTACCTTGGATGGATTTAATACGGTATAGAATTTATTTCCTGCAAGAAGAGGGCAGGTGTGGGCTTGTATAGATTACTAAACACACATCCCTTTTTTCTGCTCATTTTAGAGAAACATTTAAAGATCTTTTCCTGTACCATATTTACAAGCTGGAACAAGTTTAGCTTTATGTTCTTGTTTCTGATTATAATCTTATATCCCACTATTGTAAAGTCTTGATTGTAAAATTCACCGGGCTTGACTTCCCGTAAAAATTTAAAAAGATCTCCAAAAGCCTAACTTATAAAACTGCGTTCTCATATTTTTGTCCATTGTGTTCAGTCTTTAAGGCATCTAGTTTCAAAGGTTGGGTTTTTTTTGTAAAACTTATTTTTAATTAAACCTTCTGGAAAATAAAAAAAGTACAACACAAATAAGCAAATAAGAAATATGAAAAATATCTAAAGAGTTGCAATTTTCCACTGTATCAAATATTCAATATTCAAAAAATTATTTTGGGGCTGAATATCATGAAATACCCATCATCACAAAGTTTGAACCATAGCTTGCTTATTTCAAAGGAAGATAGCATCATACAATGTTGATAAGATGTGTATGGGGAAATGTACAGTATTCCTACCAATTGTGGAATTATGTCCAAATCTGGCACTGTTTAAGGTTTTTTTTTTAAATTTATCATTCTCTTGACAGCATATGATTCATCCCATTTTTCATGGAATAGGAGTTTTCAAGAAGGACCTTAACAGAATCCCAGAGGGACCTCGGAGGGCTTCTAGTTCAACCCCCGCACCTGTACCATTTCAGACAATCACTTAAAAACCTCCAGTGATGGATCATCCACAACTTTTGGAAGCAAGTTGTTCCACTTATTCTGTAGAGATTCTCCATCATCCAGGTCATGGTTATCCCAAAAGTACTTTTTCAGGAGGCAATTATACTTTTTTTGCTGTTTTTTAAGGAGTTTTGCTTCTCATCCCAAAAGCTTCTTCAGCTCTTACTGGATGGTAGGGAGGGGAAGGATTTATACTCCTTTCAGACTGCCGGTCATTTGCATCCTTTTGGAGGCTTGTTGAGGCCACCTGGAGGTTTATCAATGTCCTCAGGGTCACCTGAGAAGTCTGTAGTCTGCAATTGTTGTTGTTGTTTTTTTTCCTGGAAATCCATTCATACTCCCACACCATCAGAGCTGAAGAAGCTTCCTCGATGAGAAGCAAAATGTCTTCAAAGAAAAACAAGTTGCCTCCTGAAAAAGCACCTTTGAGACAACCACCACCTGGATGACTGAGAATCTCTACATATCTTTAGCTATGCAATTTGAGGTGAACATCATTGGAATGGTGTGGGAGTAGGAACGGATTTCCAGAGGAAAAGTTGCAGGCTACAGGAACCATTTGCACTACTCAGGTGACCATGAGGACACAGCTAAGCCTCAACGGCCCTCTAACAGGATGCAAATAACCAGCTGCCTTGCAAGGAGTATAACTCCTTCCATTCCCCACCATCCAGCTGAAGAAGCTTCTTGGATGAGAAGTGAAATGTCTTCAAAAGAAAAACCAAGAAAGTCCAGTTGCCTCCTGAAAAAGCACCTTTGGGACAACCATGACCTGGGTGACTGAGAATCTCTTTTAGCTATGCCATGTGGGATGGACACCCTTCGGACGGTGTGGGAGTAGGAATGGATTTCCAGAGGAAAAAATCATAATTGCAAGCTACAGGGAACCATTACAGCTACTCAGGTGACCCTGAGGACACAGATAAATGTTGCCCTTATTGTTTCCTCAACCTTGGTTAGCCTGGAAATGCGTTGACTTCCACTCCCACAATGCCAGCAAGGTGTAGACTTTGAACTCTCACTTTCAGCCATTGGGGGTGGGGGTGGGGAGGAATGCTCTTGAAACACAAACTTTACTTAACACCCTACAACACCCTTCAACACCCTTGACTCAACACCCTTGACTCAAAAGCTTGGATTGATTGGCCCGTGTCAATGTATTTTCCTCCAGCAGCTGCAACTTTGCTCCCATCCACTCCCATAACACTCCTGGACGGACACACACACACACACACACACTCTCTCTCTCTCTCTCAGACGAAACCGTGGTTCCACCACAAAAGCGGAGCCTAATGCCCGAAATCCGTCTCCGGACATCGAAGGGGCTTCTCCAATTCCGCTTTCTCCTGGGCGAAAAAGGCAGCTGGGAAGCGGTTGTGAGGAGGGGGCCACGAAGGCAAGGAAGACCAACCCCCCAATCTCTCTCCCTCCCTCCGTCTTTCTCTCTCACGCACACATCTCTCTCCCTCTCTCTTTCTCGCTCTCCCTCCCCCTCC
>BHFT01066956.1:0-44644 GCA_004320025.1 Laticauda laticaudata | reverse complement strand
GGGAGAGAGGATGCCGACGGAGCACTGGGATCGGCACGCAAAAACGTATGCATAAAGGACACAGCGGATGAGTGCAAAATTGTCGGGGGTGGCTGCCCATCCAGTTGTCATGCCTCCCAAAAAGGTGGTGAAAATTTGGCATGAAAGATAAAGAAGCAGAAAGAGAACCCAAACAAGACCCCATGGGGTGAGTAATGTACGCGGGGGAGTGTTAAACGATGTTGGCATAGGGGGAAAGGGCCTATGAGGGATGAGAGGGATGGAAGGCGGGATGACCACATCCAACAGGGTTCGGGGGAGAGATGTTTGAGAGCGGGGAGTGCCATAGGGCGAGAGGCGGTGGAAGTGCGCTAGGCCGGATGAAAGGCGGATGCATGCACGGATAGTACGGCCCTTAGTAGGTAGACAAAGGGGATGCCACGCGAGAGTGTATATCAAGATGAAAAGTGTTCACCTGCGCATGGCAGGGAGGTATGAATTTGGCGTCAGCTTCCCGGTGGACATAAAAGGATGCAGCTATGCATGCCAGTCAGGCATACAGGAGAAAGACGGTGCTGGCCACATGACATCGTAGGCCAGAAACAAGCACCATGTGTCGTTTCCAGTCAGGCACGAGATAGAGGACAAGCCCGTGCCTACTTGTTTGCCAGCCGGGCCTGGGGGCGAAGGACAGAACGCAGCATCCCACCCCCCTGGCATTCTGACTCTTGCAAGCTGCTGCTGCTGGTGGTGGGACCAGGCCCCAAGGCCCCTCAAAGCCCTGGGCTGGCTCAGAGGCCCTGAAGGCCCTGCTGCATCAAGCCCCCTGAAGGCCCTTGCTGGGGCTCAAACCCTGAAGGCGCCTGCTGGACAGGCCCTGCTGCCAGAGGGGAGGAGAAGGAGGCAAGGGAAGGGCAGAAAGGGAGAGAGGAAAACAGTACACTGCCGTTTCACCGAGGAGCAATCGAAGGATGAAGGGTGGTGGAATGGCTGAGGCCAGAACGAGTACCTCTGGAGAAAGGCGCACAGACTGTAGTCCGGACACGGCCAAGAAGAAGCAGCAGCTTGGAGAGACAAGGGGCCAGAGAGCCTGGGGTATCACTGCAGAAGTACTCCTAGGATGGTAGACAAGCACATGCCACACCTGGTATGGCAGCCTAAACGACCTCAGAAATCTGGGCAGGCTGCTGTCAAGCTCACTGACCCGGAAGATGTACGTCATGGCCAAGTGAGTTTCCTGAGGGTGTGAGATCCGCCACCGAGGAGCAGCGCCTCTGGAAGACCCCTTTCCTCTTCCCAGCCAGGAGCCAGCTACCCTGTTCAGGGCAGGGTGTTTTCCAAAGGGCCTCAGCGGCAGAGACCCCCGCGGAGCAGGCTGCACGTCCCCAATGCACGGCAGACATTGAGATCCGCGGTGGGAGGAATGACGCCTGCTGTGCACACATGGAGGAAAGAAGCAGCAGGCCACCAGAACGGCCGAACCCACCCCACCCCAGCTCCACAGGAGTGCAGGCAGAGAGACAGACTGGAGGGGCCAGGACCACAGTGTGCTGTTGGAGATCAGGGGACAGCCACATGCAAGACCAGCACAGAACTTCTGCAAGCTGTTCCGACACAGCGAACATACCACGCTCGGAACCGGCGGAAGCCCTTCATCACCTACCATGAGCCAGAACAATGAGGGACCTGCTGAGGCCCCAGTACGCAGGTGATCGAAGCAGAAGATCGAGCAGCACTGTCTGCAAGACAACCCCTCAAAGGTCCGCAGCTGAAAAGCTGCTGGCCAGGTCTGCTCCTGCCACGCCCAGGCCGATGTCAACAGGCCCTTCCACGGGCGCGTTTCACAGGCCTCACTGCTACCAAGGGCTTATGACTGACCCAGGACTGTCCCACAGCAGAAGCAGAAACTTCCAAGTGCCAGACCGGCAGGCTTCATCGGAGCGCACACGAGACGCGCACTTCCTCAACCCAGCCTGCAGACCCAAGACAGCCCGGCCACTGAACACTCCCCTCCTTGCCCTCCACCCCACGAGCCCAAGCCCGTCACGGACGAATGCTGTCATCAAGTATTGGGCCTGACATCCTCAAGTCGCTTGATGAGAGGGCCTCTCAACCCTCAACGGGGACTGGAGTCACCTCATCGGATGGTCTTCGCTGCAACACGACCCATCCCCTTTTGTAGCTCTTGGGGGCCAAGCAACACCCAATGGCGGCCTCAAGACCCAGGGGGCACTTTCAAGCCACAGCCATCTCCACTTGTCTGGCCCGTGGCCCCGCTTAAGCAGCTGGAGACCGATGGACATGACTCAGAGTGGACTGGAGAATAGTGGTCAGAGAACTGAGTTGTTTACATTTGGTTTAAGTTTATCTTTGCGTTAAGAACACCTTTGACTTGGGTTTCATGTTTGCTTATTTAAAGAAGGGTCATAAAAGTTGTACCTAAGAAGAGTTAAAAAAAGGGCTTATCTTTGGCTTAAGACACCCTTGGTTCATTTTTTTTACTTAATAACGAGTGGGTTTTGGGGTGAAATTTTTTAAAAATGGGTTAAGCCTTTTTGCAATGGCCCTTTGTCGGGATAGAAGAAACGCTCGCAGTGTAAGGCATAGTGGGACTGTATGGTCGCCACCGCTCCCCAGCTGCCAACAATATGGACGCTTTTTTATCAAATAAGCAATTTATTCATGTGATCAACACATCTGTTAAAATAAAACAAAGCTTCTTTATTATGCCCTATTCACGTGTAGCACTACAACCATACATGCAAGCAATTCATCCCACGTGTTATGCAACAATGTCAGGCATGCCATTAATCATCTAATCATCCTGTTTGCCACTACCACTGCTCCAGCTGGGGGTTGCCACACAGTGTTCAGTCGGTTGTGATGCTTCTTCCTTTCACTGAAAGCTGCTATTGGGGCTTGTACATCCAGTGTGCTTATGCCAGGGTTTCCGGTCCTTGCCTGATCCATCAACCAGGCTCTATGTCCCATTCCCGTTGTTGACGGTCCCAAGTCTGTTCTGGCAACACTGGGTAGCGGGTGCGCATGAGATTGGTGCAGAGATGCGCAAGCTTCCATTGATGGCTTCCACCGATGCTGGGGCCATGTTGCTGTTGGTGAGAAGTTTGGCCTGTTGCCAGGATGCGCAAAAGGCGTTCTCCACCACCCAGTCTTGCCCTGGACGCCTGTATGGTTGAAGATCCTCTCTTCACGGGTGAGTATCGTGAAGTGTCGGCTGTCATGAGGTAGGGTTTGGGGAGACGCGTCTCCTTGTGGTAGGGCATCATTTTGTGTCATTGGTAGGGGGGTCTGGAATCTGGAAAACCGCATGATGAGGATTGTGTTGCCAGCCCATCCTTTGAGGTCACATTGCCGTTGTTTACCTGGCGCATTGAAGCTGACTGTTGCCTGGAAAGCATCGATGTAGATTGAACTTGTAGATTCGCTCACATGGCAAAGAGGAATGATACTGGCCTGTGTTGTAAAGTGGACCCTGAGTTGGCTGAGCATATTGCAGGCCCTACATGCTTCCCATCTATGGCTGCAACGGTGTGGGGAAAGTTCCCACCTCTGAAACGCACTTTTCTGGCAACTTTCCTCCAGCCTTGTTCAGGTGGTGGGGGGCACTTGAGGAGCTCCTCCGACGTATTCTTCGATGATGGCCTGTACCACTTGCTCTGACCACATGTTGCTGATGCTGGTTGTGTGGCACCCTCTACGCATACTGGGCAGTTTCTGTAGTGTTCCAGAGGCGCAGGTGCTGCAGAGTCAGTTGCCACCCTTCAGTCCCGGGTCGCAGGTTGGGACGGAAGTTGGTGCTAGGCTGAGTCCTGTTCAGATGCTTACAAGTTCGTCAACATGGCTGGTGGCAATTGAAGTGATAGGAATAGCACGAGGGTCTTCATTCTCGGCTCCACCATCACTGGTGGCATACAGTGCCAACTCCATTCTCTTGCAACATCGCATCTTGGGAACCCACCAGCTCTTGGACGTTCCTCTTGCTCCTTCTGTATAAAAGGTGAAACAGTCTCTGAACAAGTTTTGGTTCTGGTGATGAATGAGCGGCAGTTACATAAGGAGTTAGTGTGTGATTCATGGTGGAGATTGGATGATTTTGGAAGAGCCAAGACTGGCAAGGGTGATAGAGGTTTATACACGGATGCTGGGGACTCTCTGGAGATCCAGATGATTTTCGTCCCCCTTTTTTGTAGGAAATACCGCGGTTGTCCGCTAGGTGTCGCTCTAACCTACTCTAGAACATACTGGGCAGACATCCTAAATATACGAGATAACATCCCAGATACAAAACGTTTGTCGCGTTTTGAATCCTTTGTCGTGCACGCTTCATCCTTTCTAATTCCGTGTCTAGACTGCTGTGTAGACGTTCCGTGTACCTTTTGTTTCTCCTCACTATTCCGTTTTTCCAGCTGCAGCGGATTGTGGAGTTGAGAGGATGGCCAGAGGATGGGCAGAAGAGGATAGCATGGACATTTCGGATGAATAACCGCTAGAACGTTTGTTGGCCCGTATATGTTCGTGGCTGTACATCCGAGTACGATGGCGGAAAGTTCATGCCATTCACAAAGTTTTGTGGCAGCTCAAAACTTCCTTGCACGGAATGAAATTGCAATGGACGGATGCTCCGAGAGGATAGAGCGTATGAAACACGTAGTGCAATGAGTACACAACAGATGCAGGCATAGCGTTTTCCAACGAATGGCAAGCTTTTTTTAACGTTTTACATCCTCTTTGCATCCGTAAGTGCAGTGGGACCGGGCCTACAAGCTTTGCTGTCACTTCAGTCAAAGACTCTAAAGCAGCTTCTAAGGCGATATAACAATAATATAGTGCAGGGATGTCATTATGGCATTGTCATGTGATGTATTGGGACTTTTTTCCCCTTTGCTAAACTGGGCGTGGGCATGGCCAGCACCTGACACATATGGTCCGTAGGCCAGGAGTTTGACATCCTGGTATACAATAAACACGCATATCAACTAATCAGTTTAGCATTAATTGGTTGCAAACTCTCATGGTTAACAAATCTTTTTTTCTTTTTCAGATGTACCAAATTATGCCAGCAGAAACCTCTGGATTTGAAAGATGATAATACTGAAAAACACTGTCCTGTTAGAGTGAATCCTTGGCACATGAAGAAAGCTTTTAAAGTTTTGAATGAATTAAGAAGGTATTTTTCTTGAAAAGCAGGCAGTGCCTTTAGTAGTTTTCCAGATTTTGCTCTTATTGGAATACAATGTTGAAAATGAAATTGCATTATTTAAATAAGATGCTGGGCAGGCCATAGCATTTTATATATTTTTTTTCTCTCTCCAGAGCTGGTCAGTAAGATTTTGAAGAGGAATTTTGAGCTGCCTAATACAACTTTTCTGGGTAGCAGAAATTTCAGCTCTTTATTTAATAACAAATCTGTTTTCAAATGCTGATTCAAATTATCTTTCTTATTAAAGTATTCCTGTGAGAATAATATATGTGAATAGGCAGTGATGGAACTTAGATTTTGAGGATGATATTTTCTTATTTTAGGGTGATGTCTCCTCTTCAGGGACAAAGTGGTAAAATACTATTGGACCACTCTTGGGTCAGTACTCCCCTAATTGTGTTCCTGTCCACTGCTTTGTAGATAGTGCTATTTTGGGTTAGGTCCCCTACTTTTTCTTCATTGTCCTGTGTTCTCATAATTTGAACAATATAGGCTTTGGGTCTCTCATGTCTTCTATGCCCCCACTCTTTCACTTGTTTTGGCATACGATGAAAGAAACTATAGTTATTTTTGATGCCATTTATTTTAAATGTTCCTTTCTAATAGTCGATAAGCTGGTAGCTTTGATATGTTGAGGTCTGGCCACCAGATTTTCCTGTATTGCTATGGATATCTCCAAAGAGAAAGCTAAGTATGAGCAATATAGCATAAAGTACACACCCATATGTTATCTATCATAATCACAAAAAGTTTTTCAAAAAGCAAATTGTTTAAAAATTGTGCTCTAATGTTTGTTCTGAGACTGTGTTGGGCATTCTGGTCTCGATTTTTGAAAATCCAACCCAGCCTATTTAGAGGGAACTAGAGCATTGAATGAAGATCTTGGAGTGCTTAGTTCTTGACTAGTTAAATCTACATGGGATTTATGCTATACTTCCAACTTGGTTCTCTGAAAAATTAAAATAGTGGCTCCAATTAACATGGCAACTTCTGGGTGAAAGCCACTGTGAGGTAGATATCAATTTTGTATCAGGATGGTGTTGCAGTGGAGATTAGAGTGGGATGCAGAATCCTGGCTGTTGAAATTCTCTCTGGATCTTTGAACTAGCCCACATGATTCCATACAGCTGTTCCTTGCCAGTGAACCACAGAAGTCATTGTGATAAATTTATTTAAATTATGTACTTGGTGGAATGAAGAGGAAAACTTATTTTTTCTTTTTTCCACATTTTTATATTTTTGTAATTTATATAGTTTTTATTCTTTTTTATTGTAGTCTTTGACAACTTTTTTGAAAAAAATAATACTAAGAACTTAGATGTTGGATAGCCATTTGTCTGAAGTGGTGTAGGATTTCCTTCCTAGGCAGGGTGTTGGATTAGAAGACCTCCAAGGTCCCTTCCAACTCTGTTATTCTATTCTAAACTTCTATTCATCAAAGTTAATAAATGTGGGTTAGAGTTGTACAAAATCCTGAAGAGGTTTACTTCCACAAAACTATTTACAATACAGTGATGAGATACTCTATTCTAGGCCTGTCTAATTTGTTCATTATAGTGAATGCAATGTCCATTTATGCTTTACAATTAGAGATCAAACTAAAATTTAGCTATTTGCTGTTTGCGCTTCATTTTTTATTATTATTCAGTCATAACAAGATTTAATCGTATCAATAACCCTAATTCCTTGAGTTACTTCCGAGTGAACGCGATTAGAAAAATGATGTTAAGCAAAATAATTTCATAATCTAAGATTTTGTTGCAAATTGAAAATGAAAATTGGCTTTCCTAATGAGCCTGCAATGCATTGTTTCAAGAGTAAGTGTATATTATCAAGAAGTAAACGTTTTCTATGAAATTGTACTGTAAACCACCTATTTGGATACTGTCTCTTTTTTTACCACTTGAAAACTTCTGCTATTACGAGTAGTCCTAGACTTACAACTGCAATTGGGACCAGATCCTCCATCATTGAGACAAGTAGTTGTTAAGCAAGATGCCCATGTGACTGCTTTGCTCAATTGCCACAATTGACCACTTCTGGTTATGGTTGTTGATTGATCTATTGGGTCATAAAGCAAAGGAGCTACCTGCCGAGTACTGTTCCTTTCTGTGTATGGAAGGAAACAGCTCCGAAGAATGGCAGGAACCGGGCTCAGATCTTTGAGATCAAACTCCAGACCATCATTAAAATTGAAGGCTCATAAGTCCAGAACTACCTGTAGTAGCATGACAGGCTGGAGAAAACTATACCCTTTATATAAGGAGTCACCAATCTTTCGGACCTTAGGGACCATTACATCCATAATTTTAAATCTCATGGACCACTAATATGAATCTAGTGTGCCACTTGCTGAAGCACCTGGACTCCCAGTGATGGGATAGGGTCCTTCAGTCACAGCTTGGCCACCTGTTTTTTCAACCTTAAAACACTCAAAGAGCCATTTGAACATTCCCACAGAAAACAAAACACTGGGATCTCTCATCTCTCTCTGTATTTGTCTCTCTCACACACATTTCTCTTTTCCCCTCTCTTTGTTTATTTCTGCCTTTCTCTTTCTTTCTCTCTCTCTGTTTCTCATCTCTCTCCACCCTTCTCTCTGTATCTTTCTCTCCTCTCTCTCTCTCATTTTATGGCGCACTCTGGATCTAACGGGTGCTTCTTCGGCCTCTGTTGGTGCTGGATGCATCTCAGTCACTCAGGGAGACATACGACCAGCTCTCCACCCGAGACACTTGCCTGACCCAACTGTAGCCAATGCTCCATGTTGTAATGGGCTCCAGGAGGAAGAGGTGACTCTGTCTCCCCCATTGTGAAGTGTTTATTTAACTGTTCTGCGCAAGGCGCTGCAAGAGCAGTTGGTAGGCCATGGAGGTACCAACAGCAGCAGTGCAGAGGAACGGACAGGCCAGGCCGGGCCAGTGTCTTGGGCAGAGAGGAAGTTGCATGTCTCCCCTAGTGGCCGAGTGCGCACTGCACCAACAGGGACCGGAAAAAATGCCCGCAAGACTCAGCAAGACATGAAGCTTCACTCCCGTTCTGGTATATGGAGCGAATCTCCATCCCCTGCCCTTCCCTTCTCAGGCCAGGTGAGGAGTGAGTGGGAGGAGGGCAAGGGATCAGGCCAGCCAGTGATGGGATCATCCGACAGGAAGCCACAGCAGGGGGACAAAAGAGCTGCGGGTTGCCAACACCCATTGCTTCGGCCCGCCTGCATTGCCACCCCTCCTTGCCACAACAGCACCATTACTTTGTTCCAGCTGGTGAGGGCTGCGCTAATCCTTGCACGTTCACCATCTGCAAAAGTTGCACGTACCTCCCTCTATGACAGCGTTTTCCAGCCACACCACGAGCTGCCTGGCTGGTCCCATATCCCAGAGCTCTAGTCACAGGACTGGTCTTATTGGTCATCCCAGAGCAGCTCCTCCACCCAGATGTGCTGCCGACCACCGAAAGTTTCTTATGGACCACCGGGTGGTGACCTCTGCTTTATATAGTATTGAACTACAACTTCCATGTGGCTGCTTGTTACAGATACTGTAGATTATAATTCATGTTTCCAATCCTGGAGTTAAAGAATAAACTCTGATTAATTTCTGGAAAATATATTTGTTTTTGTTCTTACATATTTACTGTACTTATGTGGTAATCTTATTAAGTCAAAATAATATAAGAGGGAGGGAATTTTATACAGAAGCAAGGTTCTCAAGCTTTCTACTACTGTTGATAAAATTTATTCATGAGCCATGGTGGAGCAATGATTAGAATGCAGTACTGCAGGCTACTTCTGCTGATCACCACTGTCAGTAGTTTGGATCTCACTGGCTCAAGGTTGTCTCAGCCTTTCATCCTTCTGAGGTTCGTAAAATGAGGACCCAGATTGTTGGGGGCAATATGCTGACTCTGTAAACTGCTTAGAGAGGGCTGTTATGTCTGAGTGCTATTGCTACTCCTATGATTAAAAGAAATTATTTTTATCAGGGATAAGACTGGGCAAGATATAATGTTTCTGTTTTAATTGTTAAATTTTAATCCTTCTATCATGAGTTCCTAAATCTAGTGGAGATTGCACAGAAAAAGTGGGGTCCAAAGCCTGAACTGAATTTTGATAGCACTTAAATTTTGCCTTTACAAATGTGATCATTTTCATTTTAAATAATTGCAATGTCTTAGGAAAAAAAAGATAAACTCAATAGCCCTACTAGCAAGGAGAATGATAACCTCAATATTGGTTATCAGCTGCTTATTTTATTGAACTTGGTGAATATGCACAATAGCTGGCTAACCAGGCAATGATTATCTTTCCTGTGGTCTAAGGTTATTTTTGTTCTGTTTTTCTTAATAGTCAAAACCTATTATGTGATGTGACAATAGTAGCTGAAGACGTGGAAATTGCAGCTCATCGAGTTGTATTAGCAGCTTGCAGTCCATATTTTTATGCAATGTTTGCAGGTACCTGTTTTTTTCTTCTTGTCTCTTGCAGTTGAACTATTTCAGCCTATTTTGAAAGGCATAAGTATAATTGGTGTTTCTTCAGGATGTTATTGTGCTGTATGTAAATAGGCACAATGTATTTAAAACACTTTAACAAGTAAGCTTTGTTCTTGAAGCTGATTCCTAGAAGTAAAAGTTGCACTCTGGAAGCTATATTCTTGCTAGTACTGTTATCCTTGGCGTCACCGTTAGTTGGTAAAATGTATTCTGTAAACTGCTGAGCTAAAAAGCTGAAATATTGCAACAGAAAATATATATATATATATAGAAAGGAGAAGGGCAGATTGAGAAACTGTAAAACTGAAAATTTAACATGGATGATAGTTTTACATTTTATGTTGGAATGCTTTTTTGGCCCAATTTCAGATGATTGGATAATGGGTTTTGCCATGATTCTTTCTATGCCAGTTGAATTTTGGAATGTTCATGTTGTGCACCAATTGTCCTGTGTATCCAGGATAGGTATATAAATTGGTTTTCAAGTAATTGTTAATTCAGTCAGCTTAACCACATTCAGTGCATTGAAAAAACATTTTTTTCATCTGTAATAATTGTGTTAGCACTGTTACCCTCCCACCAAAGTGGTCCCTAGTTTTGTACTTACATTTTTTACATGGTTTCAAACTGCTAGGTTGGCAGAAGCTGGGACAAGTGACGGGAGCTCACTCCATTACACAGCGGGAGGGATTTGAATCACCGAACTGCCGACCTTCTGATTGACAAGCTCAGTGTCTTAGCCACTATGTCCATGTATATAAATTGGGGTGTGTGCATGTGTGTGTGTGTATGTATTCCATTTTATCCCTGGTCAAATAAACCAACTTTGTAGTCCTTATTGCATTCAGATGATTCTTCTTATTGTAAATTTCTTCAGTATTTTAATCAGTCTCATGAATCCAACAAAATGAAATTATTCCAATTGCTCTCTGGAATTATCATTTTTATCTTTTTCTTAATTTTTAAAGTCCCACACAGTTTGTCTTTTTGCTTTATATCTCATGACACAGTCTTATTCAGAGTTTCCTTCATATTTTTCTTGGATAGATTTTGCTGCATATCTTGTTCTGTAACATTTTCTTCTGGTAACAGATTGTTTCTGAGAAGACAAAACATAGCTGATATAACTACATTGCTGATACAGATCTCATTCTTCAAAGATGTCTCCAAATACCAGAATAAGTTTCTCTTGTCTTGAATCTCAAAAAGAATATCCCCCCAAAAACATGCATTCTTTAAAAATAATTTTGAAGCCTTAATATTTCAACATTTTATGAGCCATTATTTCTATGTCGTTTTTTGTTTTGCTGTTTGTTTTTTAAAGGTCTTAAGGATGATAAAAATAGAACTTAATATTCTTATATTAAGGTTTGAAGGCATTCACCCAGCTTTGTCACCCTTAACTTCTTTGAAGCTTTTAATAGACAATTAAATTAAGACAGAGGCAGTGAATTATCAAAGGCAGTGAACAAACGTGATGTTGAAAAAAGCTGTTTGCAGCTGGACTACCATAATTATGGCAAATTCCCAGTCTCACAATTATCCTTCTTCCAGAAACTGCTACCTTATAGGTTTTTTTCATGAGGAGCAACGTTAAAATGTCCACAAACATTGGCTCTAGTTTTCCACGGAGCTGCCGTCAGTCTACCATCTTCTCCCAGAGTCCAAAAAAACATCCTTTTGTTCATCTTACGAGTAATAGCATCTCCTGAACCAGGTGCCTCTTTTTAAAAAGCAATTCTTCGGTTTCAAACAATAATTAATTTTGCCTGCAGCATTTCCTAAAAGATATTTAGATAAAAATGTCAAATGTTAGATTCTCATTAAGGATAAGTAATTTTTGCTTTCTGAGATGTGTATAATTAAAAGTAACTAGTTATAATGACAGGTGATCAGAGTAACTGAGTAATTATCTGCTTCACTTTGAACCCTCATGACAGCTTCCTTGTGTATGTGTGTTTGTGTGTGTGTGAGTTCAAAGTGCTATGGTACTGATGCAATTTTATCCGTCTTTTTCACTGCTGTTTTAAATAATATATTCGCTTGCTTTTAAACTATATTCACTTGCTTTTAAACTATTTTAATACATACAAAATGAAAAATGCAATAAAATAGTTTAAATGCAAGTGAATATATTATTTAAAACAGCAGTGAAAGAGAAAGATTAAAATTGCCTCAGTACCATAGCAGTTTTATGTTCCCCTCTGTTCCACCGATCATTGTGATAAGACAATAGGTTTTGATATCATAGTCGTCTTCCAGGCAAAGTGTTGGCAGTTGTCACTGAAGGAGAAATATGGAAATTAGTGCTCAGGTCAGAAAAAAATATCAGAAAAAAAGTGAGATGTCAGATCTGCTTAGTTTGGGAATTAGCCAACTTCTGATGTTATAAAGCTAGAATGTCAACTCGTGAAGCATCCCTGACCTGCTCTGGAGTTGCCATAGGTAAGGGGGATGGGGAGTCAAACCTTGCAGCTGCATCAAGGAGCTTGCATTTCAGTCAAAGCAAGGCACATTCCCGCTGGCAATGTCAAGGTCATCTCCACAGGAAACCACAGTGGCCGGAGGGAGTGATTTCTACAACCCACGAAATTGTTTTGTTGGTGAATGTGACTGATGACACACCTTGGGGTGGGGGAAGGAAACAGGATCAGAGTCAAAGCATGAATTAAGTGAGGTCAGAGTTGGCTCTACTTGGTCCGTGCTGACATGAAGCTCCTAATATATAACTGGCTTTCTTTTGAAGCTTGGACTGAGGCTCATGATTTAAGTCGAGCATCAGTTGGAACCCTGACAACTAGAGAAGGATTTGTTTTCCTTAATATCATTCAAAGTTCAAGTTGCTATTCTAACACATTGAATGTTGCAGGCATTTTCCATTGTTAACCAGTAGATTTTGGATATACATCAGCAATGCTCCTGAGAGCTGAGATTTGCTTTAAATTCTCTTTTGTAAACATTCATTCTTACACTGCGGATAGTCCTATTCCAATCTCCACAAATTGAAAAGGTGTCTTTTTTACATTTGCAAAGAGATGAAATTGTTTTGTATTGCAATAAATAAAAATGCTGATACTATTAATCCTCTTGATTAATGGTTACAATTTATTTTGATTTTTTTAAAGAAATCACTACATATAAAATGACTAAATTAATGTACATCCTACTATTTTTTAAACTCTGTTTTTCGATAATACTGTTAGGAATCATATCATATCATTTCTCATAACTAGCAGCTGCTGGCAGCCAGACAACTCTAGATTTTCCTGACTTTCAAAACACATGGCAACAGTGCTAGTCCATGTATGATGTGCCATATGATCGATTGATTGATAAATAAATAAAAATAATATAAAATAAATATGTAGGTCCAACTCAGTGCTTAAGCTTCCAAGCAATCAAGTTATGAACAATAGTGAAACTATATGTACCCATTCTTTCAAAATATTTAAGTAATTTGAACAGGAGGTAAATTCAGTTTGATTACTGTTTTTTAATTCCAGATTTATTTAGTATTTTAATTTCAAGATTGTTTATCCTTGTAGAACAATGCTTGAGAATCAGCTTCTTTATCTTTCTTAAGAACGGAAATTCCTTTTGACCCTGGTGCTTTTGAATTATGGTTATACAAAATTAGAAATGATGAAAGATTTCCAAATTCTGAAAGGCATTCAGTTGCTCTTGGGTGGTACTTTGTTACCCTTGGGTATTATTATATTGACATTTCCTGTTTTGGTACATGGAATTACTTTGTTTTTTTTTTTTTTTAACTAAGANTTTTTTTTTTTTTTTTACTAAGATCTCTTTGCAGCATGTTGCCAATGTCTGAATTAAATGTTTTGCAGGTGAAATGAGTGAAAGTCAAGCAAAGAATGTTCGAATCAAAGAAGTTGATGGTTGGACCCTTAAGATGCTTATTGAATACATTTACACAGGTGAAATTACAATTACAGAAGAAAATGTACAGGTGAGTGAGATGATTATATTTATTGATCATAAAATACTTATGGTGGGATAAATGTTCTCGTTCTGGGTCTGGTGAGATTAGTATTTATTTCTTAGCATATGACTGAAAAGTGCACTTTAAAACAATATTTCTGTGGTCTTCTTGCCCTGTTATAGCATAAAATAATCAATGGGCATCTAGCATGTGCTTGCATTTTAAAAAGACCTGCTGAGTTTTACAGTCCTTAACTAATTACACTTAATTGTATCAAGCAAATGGAACAGAAAAGGTTAAGGATAGAAACCCTGGAAAAGCTAAACAAAGAATACATATTAATCTTTTTTAATTTAAGACTAAATACTATCCCTATGTTTATAACAAGCTTGATAGCCGTGTTTGGTACAAAACTATGTGGTTGGGCTTAGCTTTTTGGAGAAAAAGAAGGAAAAGAAAATTATGCCTATGCCTATCACCATCTATTGGTATTCATCTGGCTAGCATCCTGTCAGTATGTGAGAGAATTGAGGGCTGTTTGGAAACTGAAACAACATTTGATGTGTGAGTAAGGAGACAGCAAGGAGCCTGGGTGTGGCTTAGCTCAACTGTTCTGTACTAAAGCTGGTTGCTGCTGTGAAAGTAAAACTGAAACTGAAACTCCTCTCTTCTACTTGTGTTTTGCATTTGGAACAGATTTCTTTTCATGTGGGGAGGGAGAGTAGAACTCTTTAGCATCAGAGCATGTTAACAATAATATAGGAAATACTAATGCTCTGGTGATCATTTTGAAAAATTCTTTCTTAGTGAGCACCTACAAGCCAAGAGGAACATACGTGCCAAATTTCAAGTTTGTAGGCTTTATGTTTCTGGAGATTTTGTGATGATGCGCGAGTGGTATTTTGCTTTTATATAGATCGATAACAGAATTTCATAGTGCAAAAGTGGACACATAAACATTTTGCTTCATACTAAATATTTATGTGCATCCTTGTGCACCCTTTCTGAAACCAGAAAAAATATAACACTGTGCCTCTTCTTTTCGGTTTTTTTTTACCATTGGGCTCAAAAGGTTATAAATTGAATTGACTGTAGAAAAGTATGTCCTGAACACAAATTCTCTTTTGCCATAAAAAACACTTGCTAGGCAGATTTATTTTAAAGAATAGTATGGACACAGCTGTGTTGATTAAGCAATCAATCAGCAAAAAGATCATATTTTAAGTAATAGTTAATATTTTTAGGAGTTGTCAGGAACTAAATCAAGTAAATAAAATCTATGACCAGGCTGCATAATTTTTCTAGACCAAGAGCCATACTTTACCTTTAGCAGCTATGTCGTACAAGCTGAAAAACGGGTGAGTGATAACAGGCAAAAACAAAATATAATTTAGTTTCATTTGAAATTTATTTTGTGAGTACTCCCCAATTGCATATTTTAAAATGTTTCATTTTTATCACATTAAAATTATCTATTAACAACATTTGGAAGCCACACCCACAACAATGATGGAACCTCATCCAAGTTCTTTCTTTCCATAGAATCAAAGTAAAGGCATATAAAGTGCATATTCCAAATGTTGTTCAGTGTATTGTAGGAGGTTAGCACCCACCCATTTCCTAGAAAATTGAAATATCCTGGGAAATATTAAAAAGGCAGAATATTTTCCCGAAAAAGAGTAGAAACTCAGAAGCAGAAGCTCACCTCAGAAGTTGAAGCTCACCCCCACCTGTGTTAATGGGTGGGCCATTAAGATCTGGGCCAGGATACTTTACATAACAAAGATCTCCGGGTAAAGCTATAGCAATTGCTCAAAAGCCCTTTCAGTGCATCATCATCCAGCAAGGCTCAACCAAGCCTAGAGCTCAGGACAACCTACAGAGTTGCCCCTGCATGGCCTCATGGGAGTCTGACAACCAATCAGAATACAAGTTCCAATCCAAATCCCAACAAAGGTTATAAAACCCAGGCACTCTCAGCACCTCAGCCCTTTCTTGATTTCTTCCTTACCTTGAAGCATATGATCATCCTTCCTTTTCACTCTGGAGCTCCAGGCCATGTGGTCCTGTCCACCATTAAACCACCTTCCAAACAGCCTCCATGTTTCCAGTGTCTTTTTCCCCACTTGGAACTGAACCCAGAAAGATTTTTCTTCCAAGAATATGATAGTTTGTTAAAATCAGTACAATAGAGGGCATTGTCTTTCACAGCCTTTGTGAGGACTGTCAAGCGATATATATTCAAGAAAGGAATTAATAGCTGTATCTTTAAGATGCTCATAAAATATGTTTATACAAGGAAAATTATAGTGACAGAGAAAAATGTATAAGTGAGTGATAGAAGTGAAGTAAAATTTTAAAATGCTATATTTAGCAACAGTTTAGAATGAAATCAAGATCTTCATAACAGAACCCTTGCAGGAAAAACTTAATTGTTGATCAAATAAAACAGGAGTTTTAGTATAAAAGAAATAATATGTTGCAAAATGATAATAATTTCATAGTTAACACCAGTTTAAAAATCAAAAGCACAATGCATATGGTGGTAAAATATAAAGGAGAAAATCTTATGTCATTTTTTTAACACTATTCCACTTGAAGAACAAACAGCATAGTAATTTTGGCTTAACCTTTTGCCATATGCTTTCAATGACAAGAGATGCCAAAACAAAATCTAAAGTAAGAAACATTTTTAGAACAATATTAATGTCAACATCCAACTCGAGAATCCAGATAAACCTCCAGGTTCATTCTTGTTCCTAAAATCTTATTGTTTATTGAATATACTTCATGATAATGTCGAAGCAAAACTAACTCTGAGGTGCCCAAACACTGGTTCATAGAATTAAACAATAATTTCCTCAGCTAAAACTCTCAATTTCTCGCACAGTCCATTTAAACAAGTTCACTTTGTTATGGGAGACATCTTCTTCCTCTCCACACCTGTTATGATATCCTTGGAAATTTTTCAGGCTCTCATGGTCAGTGGAATTGTAGAGGTTTCGTTTCTCCATCTAACCTATTCTAAAGCAAACCCTCTCCCCTACTCTAATGGTAAGTTGAAATGAAGAGGCACGGAGCTGCCAAAGTTTCACTCTTGACCATTTGTTTTATGTTTTTTAGAACTTTGATCATTATGCATGTATTCTGGTAGTTCCAGAACTTGTCAGCACTTAATATCTGGAGTGCTGTTGAGTGTCCTTGAAGAAAAGTTGTCACTGAAGTTCAAATATTGCAAGGTTTTGAAATACTTTTAGTTTACATTAGTTGAGGCAGGTCGATGTTACTTTGAATGCAAACCATGTAGATGGTTCCCAAAGTAGGAATTTCCTGAGGTTTGACATTGTCTCCTAAACTCAATATTCTTTATTCTTTATTGGCCAAATGTGATTGGACACTTGTTTCTTGTGCATAAGCTCTCAGTGTAGAAACAAACAGTGATATCAGTAGGAGAAGGTAATAGGAAAGATGAGAAGGATAAAAGTAATACAGTCCTACCACATGGGTAAATATGTTTAGGCATAAGATAATGATGTGGAAATTAGATGTTTAGCGGAATGATGGCATGGGAGAAAAATTATTTTTATGTAGCAGCATCCTGAGGGAAGAAATTGAAACAGTTTATGTCCAGGTGTGAGCAGTCCACAGATCTTTCCTTATCCCTCTTTCTGGCTCATGTAGTATATAGATCCTCAATGGAAGTCAAGCTGGTTGCAATTGTTTTTTCTGCAGTCCTAATTATCCACTGAAGACTGTACCTGTCTTGTTTAGTTGCTGTACCAAACTAGACAATTATAGAAGTGCGAATGACAGATTCAATAATTCCTCTGCAGAACTGTATCAGCAGTTCCTTGGGTGGTCTGAGCTTTCTGAGTTAACACAAAAAGAACATTCTTTGTTGTGCCTTTTTAATGATGTTTCTAATGTGGTGTCCATTTCAAGCCCTGGGAGATTATAGAATGTTGGAATACATGTTAGAATATATTTTGTATTGCAACAACTACAGAATTATTCAGCCAGTAGATGGTACTGTTTAGTTTGCATCTGTAGTTATAATCTATGGTTCCTTGATGTTTCTTGTAAGGGTTGAAACCATGAAGCAGCAAAGCCCATGATGACTGCACACTGTATGGCTGTGTAACCATCATCTGCTATCAATTCGTATGCCTATATAATAATCCTCAGCTACAATTTCTATATAATAAAGCATAATTTCTGATAGGTTATGGACCCAGATTAAATCAGCTTTAGTCCAGATAAATCAGTGATGTACCCAGTATAAGACCAGATTAGAGAAGAAATATAAAGTTCAGCAGAGAGCAAACCAGTCATAGCCAGCAATGGTAAATAAGTGCAAGATACAGCAACAGAAAGAAGACTGCAACAGAATAAAAGAAAATGGCCAGTGACACAGCTGAAACAAACTTTTCATTTGCGAATTTGACAAACCAGAGCTGCCAGTCTTGCTGCTAATAAGGAAGGTTATGTGGTAATGTATAAATGCAAAGGCTAAAATTACAGATGAATTGTATCAGCTGAACTGCAATCAGGTGGTTAATACTGCCAAATTGCCTTCACACATGGCTCAGACAACTTGCACTCAAGAAGTCCTGATATATTAAAGAAATTAACTGAGAAAGACTCTTCAAATGGGAGAATAGAAGAATCCAAACCACAAGGGATTTCGCCATCCTCTGCTACCATTTCTATATAATAAACCACAATTTCTAAGATAGAACCTAGAAACTTGAAAGTCTGTACTGTTGCTACTGTGTTGCCTAATATTGTAAGACAAAAATATGACAAGAAAAGAAACATGATATCCTTCTCTTCCTCTCACAAATCATTGTTTTTGGTAAAATCGGAAGTGAGAAGGAGTCCCTGTGGATTTTACTCCACTAGTCTGTAGGGGGCGATGCTCATCTCCGTTTCAGGGCCATTGAGCTAAGACTGTCTGAAGACATTCCTGCAGTCATGGGCCCACCATGACCTCACGGAGCACTGTTACTTTCCCACCGGAGTGGTACCTGTTTATCTACTCAAAAAAGCTCTGACCTGAAAATATTAAAACAGTTGCATTTTTAACGGTTCAAGGAAGGCACCTGTATCAAACGACAGGCAGGCTGTGACTGTTGAAGTGAAAGCACAATTTCTAGTTGTATGTTTGGGCAAGCTTAGCTGCTTGGTTTTAGTGGCAGTCCCTGCGGAAGCATTGCCTGATAAGTAGAGACTTCGTTTGCAGCATTTATGAAAGCCTTCAAGAGAATGTGATTTTTTATCACCTCAAGGAGGAATGCTTCACTTATGCTAACATATTTTGAGAGATTTGAATGCTTTGCCCAGCCTTAGTAAAGGCCATTAAGATACTGAAAAAAGAGTGTAATCATAACAGAAGCTTTTACTGAAAGATGTTGCCAGTCACTTACTACAAAAAATATTAAATTGCCATTTAAGATGTTTATGCTGTTTCAACCTTTTTCTGATCTCTCCAGAGTATGAATATTATATACAACAGTTACCTGTGCCATGGTGATCTCTAGATGTGTGGAGTAGCAATTATCAGGCATTCTACTACCTGTAATCTTTAACAGAAGCTTTAACAGAGTTGGAAGAGACCTTGTAGGTCTTCTAGTCCAACCCAGTGGTGCATTTCAACATTTTTAACCACTGGTTCGGTGGGCATGGCTTGGTGGGCGCGCTTTGCACCACACGCACACACTTTGGGTGCGCGCACCAAAAGCACACTTTGTGCAGACGCAGAGGCTTTCTGACTCACCTCCTGCAATCCTGCACTCTCTTTGTCGCTTCAGCAGTTGCCGCGCGACAATTGCTGTGCCATGCAAACTGCACTTCAAATGCAGGGCATAAAGGTTAGTATGGGAGCCCAGGTGGGCAAATGGGCCCAACAGAAGAGCATAAGAGAGAACTGGTTTGGTCTCAGCTGCACATCGGCACTACTGGCTCGGCAGAACCGGTAGAATACCACCACTAGTCCAACCCCCCGGCCAAGCAGGAGACCCAACACCATTTCTGACAAATGGCAGTTCAGTCCCTTCTTGAAAGCTTCCAGTGATGAAGCTCCCACAACTTGGCGGTTTGGAGAAGTTTAAATTGACATGCTGCTCTATTTAATAAATAGATACTAGCTCTATAGTGGTAGTCCTTGACTTACAGTGTTTAGTGACTCTTCGAAGTTACAGTGGTACTGAAAAAAGTGACTTATGACCATTTTCCACATTTATTACTGTTCTAAAATCCCCATTGGTCACGTGATTTACATTCAGATGCCAGACAGTTGCGACCTTCTGACAAGCAAAGTCAAAGGGGGAAACCAGATTTACTTAGCAACTCTGTTACTACTTTAACAACTGCAGTGATTCACTTAACCATTCTGGCAAGGAAAGTCGTAAAATGGGACAAAACTCACTTCTCAATTAACCACATAAATTTTGGGCTCAATTGTGATCATAAGTTGAGGACTACCTGAGGTCAAAGTAGGTGTAAATATAGAGTCAAGGCTTTCCCATCCGTCATGATTTTGTTTTTCACTGAGTTTTGCTAATGAGCTTCAGGAAACTCAAGAGTGAATCCAGAAATAATGTGATACCTTATGACCTGCTGTTACTGCATAATAGGGGAACTTCTAACTCTACTGAGCAGCGTGATATTTTGCACTTGCGGTCTTGTTCTCATCCATGGGATTTACCTGGATTATAGTATTGAGCAATGATTACTACTCATTGAGCAGAAGTGTAAGTGCAAGAGGATCCCCACTAGTGGTGGGATTCAATTTTTTTTTTTTTTATTACCAGTTCTGTGGGCATGGCTTGGTGGGTGTGGCCGGGGGAGGATACTGCAAAATCCCCATTCCCACCCCACTAACCTGCTTTCCAGCTCCGTTTTCCTGTGCAGGACAACAAAAGAAGACCCAACCAATCAGCTGGGACTTGGGAGGCAGAGAATAAATGGGGGCGGGACCAGTCAGAGGTGGGATTTGCCAGTTCTCCGAACTACTCAAAATTTCCGCTACCGGTTCTCCACATTGGTCAGAACCTGCTGAATACCACCTCTGATCCCTACATTGTGCAACTTTGTGCAGTATCCCTGAATAGGGAAGTACAATCCCATCACAGGCTAAAGATGGAATATTCCAAGCCCCAGGCATCCCTCATATCCACAACCACTTAGCCTTGATAGGATTCAGTCAGGGACAATTTCTGTCCATTCAGTCTCAGAGCTCTGGGGAAGAGCTTTGACAGCCTCACTTAGCTGGACTGGAGTCCTAATATATTGAACCCAAGAATGGTGGATTATCTCATTCAATAATTTCCAGTCGATACTAAAACGTAGAGATAAAGTGTCAAGCCATAATGCAACCCACAAAAGTCGGTATTCCTTCTGCAGCTGATATCAACTGGAATTTATCCTGCAGGAAAGAAAAGAATTGCAGGTAGTCCTTGACTTACGACCATTCATTCAGTGACTGTTCAAGGTGCTGAACAAATGGTGGTTACACCAGACCTCAGAGTTTCAGTTGTCCCAGCATTCCCACGGTCATATGATTCTGACCTGAACATTTGGCAACTGGTTCACACTTATGACCTATTGTAGCACCCCATGATCATGTGATGCCATTTGCAATCTTCCCTACTGGCTCCTAAAAAAGGTCCAGGTCACTGGGTGGTGTAAGTTCTTACCCAGATAGTATTTTTCAACCTCTCTTCACTCATGCTTTATTTGTAGTGCCCATATCAGAGTCTGAATCTGCAGGGGAAGATGAGTTGTAACAAGAGCTGACAGAAATTGAGAGGGTGGCTCTGTTGGCCTTGGAGGAAACTGGGGAAGGGCAGAGTCAGTCCAAGCAAGGCTTTTCTGAATTAGTAAGGCCTGAAGACGCGGAGCAGGAAATATAGAGTTCAGGATAAGAGCAAGGACTACCCCCTCCCGATCCGAGAACAAGGAGATAAGAGAGAAGGCGAGATCAATGCAATTTGAGCCCGCTATGAGGGAGGAGAGTGTTCCACCCCTTTCAGAAGACACACCTGGGGACTGAGATGTAAGGAGGTTCTGGTGGGACTTCCGGTTTGGCATTGTTGCGGGACAGTTGTAGGAGGCAGGGCTCTACAAACCTAGGCTGAACTCTCATTGTTGGGGGCCCTTAAAGTGCTAAAGTCATCCTAAAGGGGTGATAGAAAAAGGAGGGGTGCCTTGCAGATTGCAGAGAGTGGCAACTGTCCTGATGATCCGAGGCTTAACCTCCCATCCAACATCGAAGAGGTGAGGCAGCCATTATGGCCCTCCATGAAGCTGGAACAATCAAAGAAAGAAATGTGCTGGAGGGGTATGTGAACAGTGGACTGGATCTTGATGAGGTGATTTTTTCAACTTCTACATTAGAGAAAAGAAAAGAAACTCCGAAAAGATAGACTCTTTAAAGTGGTAAAAAGCAGCGAATAAATACCTAGAGAAAGATTGCCCACCAGAAAGAAAATGAACCTAAGAGAGAGTATAAAACTCTTTAAAATACAGAAAGACTGGACTTGAACATTTTACTGGCAATCTTTTGAAAAGGCATTTTAAAATGCTGGAAACTTTTGGCTGATTTTTAGGAAAGCCTGCTTGAATAATATCAGAAATTGATTTTTCGCTTTAAATCACATATAACATTGGAAACCTAGGTGATGGTGCCATCTTTTGGTGAAAGAAAGGACTATACCATATTTTTACAAGTCTGGAAACATCCTTGAAGTAACATCTGGGAGACTGTTTTGTTTTCTTTTTTCTCTTTGGATATATCTATTTGCTTTATGACTAAGAAGGTGAAAAATTTGATATTTTTGAAAATTGCAAAGTAGAGTGACTTACAAATACCCTGGAATTATTACTGAGTTGACTATGTTATGAAAATATGGTAAAACTTGTTGGATTATCTAAGACTATAAATGTTGTCTGATAACTGTCTACTTGGATGAAGTAGACTGACTGTTGGAGGATTACAAAGAACAATAAATACTGTGCATCCTGAGGAATGATTTTGGGACTGGGAGAATTGTTTTAATACTGGCTTTTTGGTATTACAGACAACAGGGACTTTGGGACTTTGGTAGATTATTCAGTAACTTTGTGGCTAATTAAAAGAAGACAAAATGCTTCAACAGGGAAAATAAATACATTTCAAAAAGAAATATTATTGATGTTTCAAAGTATTCATGGAACCAAAACAAAGAACCACAGAGAGGTAAAGGATTTGATACATGATATAGTTGTGAGACCAGAAAACCATGATATAGTTGTGAGACTCAGCAAATAACAATGGAAAATCTAATTATTTTTATTTTATTTTATTTTATTTTTATTTGTCAGTTGCTTACAAGATAATAGGTATAAGTAAAAACATAGTTATGAATACATGGATACAGATAAGAAAAATTAAAAAAAATAAAAAAGAAACAATAGGACAGGTAGGCACATTGATGTGCTTATGCACGCCCCCTACAGACCTCTTAGGAAAGGGGTGAGGTCAGTAGTAGACAGTCTAAGGTTAAAATTTTTGGGGTTTGGGGAAAAAAACCAGAGAGTCAGGTAGAGTGTTCCAGACATTGACCACTCTGTTGCTGAAGTTGTATTTCCTGCAATCAAGTTTGGTGCGATTAACCTTGAGTTTGTATCTATTGTTTGCTCTCGTGTTGTTATGGTTGAAGCTGAAGTATTCATTGACAGGTAGGACGTTGAAATGCGTGATTTTATATACTATACTTAGATCAGACCAAAGGTGGCATAGTTGTAGACTTGGTCTAGAATTTTGAGTCTGGTAGCATAAGGTATTCTGCAAAGAGTAGAGGATTGGAGAATTCTTCTTGTGAAATATTTCTCGACTTTTTCAACTGTGTTAATATCAGATACGTAATGTGGGTTCCAGACTGATGAGTATTGGTCTAGCAAACATTTTGTATGCTCTAGTTATTAGTGTAATATTACCAGAGAAAAAGCTACATAAGATTAGGTTAACAACTCTTAACGTCTTTTTGGCTATGTAGTTACAGTGGGCTCTAGTAACTCTGGAAATATAAGAGAAAATAGAAAATAAAACGAGGAGATAGAGCTGATAAAACAACAAATGCATCCAAAAGACAAGGAGAAGGCAGAGATAATTAAAATGGATGAAATAGACAAAGGGGACTATGCATTAAGAGCTCAAAAAATAGAATTGGATAAACTGAAAGATATTCCAGAAGTGGGGATAGAGACATTGATAGATGTAGTGAAGGTTTGGCAGCAAGATATAGAGGTAGAGATACAGGCAATATTTACATTAAATATGAATAATATATGGAGATATAAAATACCAAGGAAGGAGTATGGAAAGCATGCCAAAAAATCAATAAGAATTGAAATACTGAAATGAGCAAGAGATGATGGATAAAAATAGAATACTTATTAATATAAGCTTTGTATTAAGAAGACTTAGAGGTAGAAATTAGAAAGAGGGAAAATATTGGTATATATATTCTTATATAATATTTTAAAACTAATATTACATGACAAGATCAGAGGTTGAAAGATAATGGTATTATGTATACCTAAATAGTGTCATTATTGGTAATGTGTATAAAAATGCTGAATAATTAAATGATGAAGGATTATATACATGGTGGAGTAAATACTACAATACTAACAACTTTAATTGTCATATTTATAAAGCTATTATAATGATAGGAATTTTATTAATGTATTTTATACAAAATCCCAAGGGGAGGGGGAATATGGGAAATATTCCAAAAATCAACAAGAAGTGAAATATTAAAACACAAGAGATGATGAAGAAACAAGAATCTCAGACAAGACATGAAGAAATTAGAATATCTACTAATATAAGATTTGTGTTATTAAGATTTAGAATAGAGGTAGAAATTAGAAAGAGGGGAAAATATTATGCATATTTCTATATAATATTCTAAAATAAGTATGTAAAAGAAAGGATCAGAAGTTGAAAGATGAGTATATTATGTATAATGTTATTATAATGATGTGAGGACAATTAATGTAACCAAGATTATTAAAATTGGCAACATTTTTACTATTATTTGGTATCAAAACTAAGGATACCCAGATGCCATACTGTTCATACATACTCTCGTTCCTGTTTTGCTAACCTGGCTTATTGGCTTGCTGGCCCTGGTTACTGTTTGGGCTAACCTGACGTACTGGATTGCTGTCCCTGACTGCTGTGTGGCTAACCTGGCTTATTAGACTACTTGCAGTCAGAGACTTCTGAAAGTGCATGTGAGAGCTTTGCTTCAGGACTTGTAGTGAAAGTGGGGATGTTTGGGGGGAAGAGTTGGATCAATAAAGGGAAGTTAGACCTGTTCTCTGGTTGTGTTGCTTTCATGCCACGTCCCGGGTCATCACTGCTACTTTCACATCATCTCCAACTTGAACCACACCCCATTATAAACTCACACTCCATCCCTGGCCTATAGCATACCTCTCACATACCCACTGCAACCCACACTATGCCTCTCACACAGGCCCACACTTTTGTGAATGCTCCCTGACCTGCACTTCTCATGCCACAGTCTTGCATTCTCACAACTCTTCCCTGAACCTCCCTTGTGATTTCCCACACCGTCTCCACACCTCCCTTGCACACTTTCATTCCCTCTTTGCAGTTGTCAGCAGCCACTTACGTGGCAACCTGTATTTACAAATTCCTTCAGATTCCTCGCTGAGTTTGGTTGCTTTGGAAGCTGGTAGGAAGCTTTGTCACCTAATAACTATAAGTCAGTGTTCTGACTCATGCCTTGTTCAAATCAAACAAACACAAAGTATGCATAAAAGCAAACCTTTCTAATGCGGCGTTGTGAATTCTGGTCATTCACAGCCAAGAGTCATTCAAAACGAATAGTCCCAGATAAGTGCAAGCCCTTTCAAGGTTGCGAAAGGCTGCCAAGTACAAAAGACCAATTGCAGTTAAATATCCAAAGCCAGAAGTTTTAAAAAACAAATTGGAATAAACAGAGCTTCAGCGAGGACTCTGAATAGAATATTTGCTTCCTGCAAAGAAGCCAACCCTGAAGGCTGGCTTTTATCCCTTATGGGAGGGGCCATCACCTTCCAGCCTTACTGCTGAGTCGCCCGTACTGAGCAGCCCTGTGCGCGCACACTGAGCACAGGCTTCCTGGTCCCTCTTCATCTGCTGCCAGACTCCACAACCTCCGAAGGCAGCACCCCACTTTCCAATAGTCCTGGCCCCATCCCTGCATCACACGCAGGCTCCTCGTCCGAGTCCTCGCTGTCAGAGACCTCGGCCATCCACATCTGCTGCCAGCGAACCACAACAGTTAATTACAGTAACCAGGACTTCAGGACCGCTGAGCCATGCACTAAGTAATGCAGACAACTTAGAGACTTAAATTCTTGTCCCAGTTCTGCCATAAGTCAAGGACCATCTGTACCAAAAAAACAATACTCCCCCAACTCCCAATCTCTAGAGCCAATCCAGATGTTGATGCTATCAAAAGTTGCTGAGAAATCAAAGAGTACAAGAATGGTTATACTACCTCCCTCTTGTCAATGCCTTAGATTATCTACAAGAAATTCTGTTCTAAATCCCAGACTGAAACCAGACTGAAATTGCAGGTAGATGTATACTAAGAACGTGTTGTGGGAGCAACTCAATTTACTTTGACAGAAGATCCTTTTGGATGAGATGAGAATACGTCAAAGCACCTATGTGATTGATTCCCAGCAGTGGTGGGATTCAAAAATTTTCTACTACCGGTTCTGTGGGTGTGTTGCTTGGTGGGCATGGCTTGGCTTGGTGGACATGATGGGAAGGATACTGCAAAATCCCCCTTCCCTCCCTACCCCATTAACCTGCTTTCCAGCTCCATTCTCCTGTGCAGCTGGGACTTGAGAGGCAGATGGGGGTGGAGTCAATCAGAGGTGGCATTTACCGGTTCTCTGAACTACTCAAAACTTCCATTATTGGTTCTCCAAAACTGGTCAGAACTGGCTGAATACCACCTCGGATTCCCAAGTTCCTATAGTGTATGCTTTACCTTTCATAATTTAGATTTCCTATGGTAAAGACTCCAGCTGAATTGTTGAATTGAAATAATTTTGAAAGAAAAAGCAGGTAATAAGTTCTAAGTTTTTCTGTTTTTTCTAAAAAGCACTTCTATGTCTATAGACACTTTATAAAGAGCAATATATCAGTATGGTGGAAAGAAAAAAACTCAGAAATCTGATAGCACCTTTTACCCTTATCTTGCCCCAAGTTAAATACTACATTAGCTTAGCCACTCTGTGAGCTATGGCTCACAACAGCTTATGCCTTTTAATAAAAGTTGTAAATTGGATAAGGTGCTCTAACACTGTCCCCAGACAACTTAAATTCCTCAAAATGCAAATGAAGTTTGGGTCATTAATAAATAGTGCTCTGTATGTGTTTTAGATAGTGCTACTTTGGGCACTAGGACATTTAATGATTTGCTGCTGCTGAACAAGGAGCATTTTAAATATATCTACCTACTACTGCTATGTCTATAAATTATATTTGAATGTCAACTGTTAATTTTAGTTAATAATTTAAATTTCATGTTCTAGTAAACCTCAAGGTGCAACAATTTGTTTCTAAAACCATTTATCTCTGAAACAAATGTTAATAGCCTTTTGGTGTGAAATGCTGTGTTGTACAGATGTCAGTTTGTATTTTTAGCTTTTTTTATGCCACCCACCCATTACAGCTGTTTATATTGACTCACATGTCCTTGAAAGACATTCACAAGTATAATTGCATGAATTTTTGCTTGAAGCATCTCTGTATCTTTGCAACACACATACGTATGTTTCAACAAACATACGGGAATCTGACATGTTTCTTTTTCATCTAATTGTGTAGGAAAGAATGAATTAGAATCCTAAGTAACCAGTTCAAGTTCTCTCAGTTGTGTTTATGTTAAAATGAGAAAAAAATGTTACATTCAATTTTTCAAATATGGTTTAGAAAGACTTCTGACATTAGAAAGCCATCAAAAGTTTAATACAAGGAAAAAACGAAGTTGTCTTAAGCTAATGGAAGCAAACAAAAGTGTTTCATTATTATGAAGGCCTTATATGTGATGCTATGCCATGATAATCTTTCATCAATCTGCTGGAATTTCTGATCCTGTAGGTGTTCTGTCCCCTAGATAAGTAAGTTATATATTTTCTGAATCTATCAATATTGGATCCCAATACAGTAATAAAGAGACTGTCAGTGACATTCCTGGGTATCATGCCATAAAATGTTAGAGTAATATTGATTTACAAAGATTTACAAAGCATTTTATGGCTCCTTGTTTTAAGGGGAGAAAACTGCTTAATTTGATAGCTGATTACTTTTTTTTAATACATCTCTTAGAGTAGATATTCTCGAAAGCAAAATAAGTGTGAAATTGTAAACTATCAGAGGGGCAGCCAAAGAAATAATAAATAACCAATGTATCAAACTCTAATGAAGATTACAAGGCTCTCATTTTAAAATTCTGGTTGCAATTTTCTATTCTATTCACATCCAAATACATCTATCTGAAAGATGTTTGATGGTCCAATGCATGGTTAGCTGCTGGCGACTCGCAGGGACTCAGGTGAAACCCTAGCTAAGACTATGGGGCTTGGTGAGCCCCCAAATCCCACTCCTGGCTTGCCCCGCCCAACCCCACCCTGCCCCCCAAATAGATCCACTCACTTGCCTCGTCTTCTTNCCCAAATCCCACTCCTGGCTTGCCCCGCCCAACCCCACCCTGCCCCCCAAATAGATCCACTCACTTGCCTCGTCTTCTTTGGGCACTTGAGTCTGGCTCCCTCACTCGCTTGCCAGCCTTTGCCAGCCTGGTCCCACGCAGCCCAACTCCAGCATCCTTGCTCCTTTAGTAAGTTGCCACAGCATGTGGGGGGGCAGTGAGGCTCCGACAGCCTTTACAGGCCAGGCCCAGCACTGGGGTTCCGTGTGCACCCCACATGAGGCCTGAGGCTCAACGGGGTGCAGTGTTTTTGATGACTGCCTTTTGGGCTTGCTATGTTCTGTGGGGGACTGTGGGGTGGGGAATGCAACAGGAGCATATCTTGTTGTGCCGTTCCCTGCGGCAGAGAGAAGTTCTTCTCTTGCTGAGCGCAAGTGCTTCCTCCAGTCCTCATGCTTTTCTTGGTCACACAGAGAGACACATCAAGTGACTGAGACACTGGCCTGGCCTGGCTGCTTGTCTCCACCACTTTTGTTGCCACCTCCAATACGAGCTCTGCACAGCGACCGCTATTCATGACCACTGGCAACAGCAGCAGTGGCGGCTGAGTTGGGCTCAGAGCAGAGTCGCGGAGAGCAGGTTGCAAACAACTGATGGGCGGCAGCAGGGAGCTGGTGCTAGTGTCACCATTGCCGCTGAGCTGCTGCTGAGCCCACTGCACCCCCGTCCCCAGGTGTAGCGAGCCCAGTCTTGATGGCCAATTAAAGGTGGGGGGGAAATTCAGCTCTGCCTCTAACATAGAGGCAGAGCTAAGTTTCCTCCACCTTTAATGGGCCATCATCAAGGACCGAGCCAGCCTTTTGTTCTTGCACAGGTACCATAATGGGCTTTTAGTTTTAAATACTTTTGCAAAGTAATGGCAGGGAGCAACTTTACCAGTTTTATCAGATTTAGCAGATTAACAGAGTTGGAAGGGACCGTGGAGGTCATCTGGTCCAACCCTACCCCCCCCCAAGCAGGAGACCTTACACCATTTCTGACAAATGGCAGTTTAGTCTCTTCTTGAAAGCCTCCAGTAATGAAGCTCCCACAACTTCTGAAGGCAAAGCTGTTCCATAGGCTGATTGTTCTGTCAGAAAATCCTTCCTTATTTCTATGTTGAATCTCTCCTAGTTCAGTTTCCATCCATTATTCGTTGTCTGGCCTTCAGGTAACTTGGAAAATAGCTTGACTTCTTCACTTGTTTTAGTCTCCAGTATCCTGGTTGCTCTCCTCTGCACTTTTTCTAGAGTCTCAACATCTTTTTTATTGTGTGGTGACCAAAACTGGATGCAGTACTCTAGGCATGGTCTTACGAAGGCTTTAGTTTATCGACCGATTCTCACCTATTCACGAGAAAATTCGCTAGAATTCTAAGCAGTTCAGAGAACCAGTTGTTTGAAGAAGTTACTGGCCTAATCCTGTAAGGAAGGCAGGAAGGAAACATTCTGGTGTTGCTTACAGAAACTGCCTCTCCGTTAACCCTTATTACATTCTTGGCAGGACTAGAGTTCCTGTCTCAGGAACTTCTCTGGAGTTTTTTTTCCCCTCCTTTGCTGGTATTTTGCTTGTGTGGAGTGACCATTCAAAGTTACAATGGCACTGAAAAAAGTGACTTATCACCGTTTTTCACACTTACAACTGTTGCAGCATCCCCACAGTCATGAGAGGCCAGGCGAGGAGATGCGTGCCTCGATGTGAGTGATATTGAGTTGGCCATGCCCAACCAATAACATGACCACCAAACCACATCCGCCCAGTCACATGACCACCAAGCCACACCCACCAATCAAGCCACGCCCATAGAACCAGTTGTTAAAAAATATAAATCCCACCCCTGTCTTGATTGTATTCTTCTGTTAATGCAACTTAGGATTGCATTGGCTTTTTGGCTGACTCTGCACACTAGTGACTCATATTTACCTGGTGGTCCACTAAGACACCAAGATCCTTCTGACAGTCATTGCTATTAAGCCTGGTTTCATCCAGTCTTTTATTTAAGTATTAAACTAAGTGCACAAAATTATAAACAACTTGTTGGTGTATATCTTTTTTGAGGTAATTAATGCAAAGAAGCCAGGTTGACTTAGCCACTCCCACCCAGTCACATGACCACCTGATCACATGACTACCCAATCACATGATCACCTAGCCAGTCATTAGGGCAGAGAACCCCTTGCTAAAAAATGTGAAGCCCACCACTGGTCCAATGAATAGCATAGCTGAGTTCATTTCTCAGGTAACAATAATTGTAAGCTGCCCATAATCACCTCATTTGATTATTAAATCGTTTAATAAATATAAAACAGATAAAACTCACTGCAGTTTTTTTAAGCACTACAAAATGAATTTTTCCAAATGAGATAATATATGGAACTATAACTTAAATGTGACTTCCCAATCCTAACCTTCTTTGATAAGTTTTAATTATGGTATGCAAGCAATTTCCTGGACCACAGGTGTCAAACTTACCGTGTCACGTTTCCATCACCTGATGTTTCGCTATGTTTTTCCCTTTTGTGGAGCTGAGGTAGGCGTGGTCTGGACGTGACGGATCTGGCCTGTGGGCCACCATTTTAACACCCCTGTCTAGACTGCATCCCTACTCACTAAAATGAAGACATTATAGAGAAGCAAAGCACCAGTACATGGATATCATGTATATCCTGATCAATTCCTGACTCAATTGTCAACACACAGCCTAAAATTTAAAGAAATAGTCGTGTTACTGCTGTCCTGTTCTGTCAATTCTTCATCCCTACCCATGATGGGTAAAGGTTCAAAACAAAATTAAGATTGAAGCATGGTAAGAATTTACCTATCAGTTATATAATTATTTAACCCCTTACAGGCTGCCTCAGACTTAGAAGTTCCTTTTTTCTAGCTTTCTTGATGATGCTGACTTCTTTAATTTTGGTTATTGTAGGTACTACTCCCAGCAGCTAGTTTGTTGCAGCTGCAGGATGTAAAAAAAGGTTGCTGTGATTTTTTGGAAACTCAGCTTCATCCTATCAACTGTTTGGGTATTCAAGCATTTGCTGATATGCATGCCTGCATTGAGCTTCTGAATAAGGCCAACACATACACAGGCAAGTGAAGGTTCAATTCTAAAAATCAGGATTGTGGTATTATTTTTAACATTGGAGAAGCCCTTCCATATTGCTCACATGAAAAAGAACGTAAATTAAACAGAGAAATGAAAGTTGTAAATATAACAAGCCAAAATTGTTTTATGATTTGATATTACCAAAGCAGCCAAGAGGCTGAATAAATTTCAAATGCTAAATTTTATGATTAAAATAGATATTTAAACAAAGTAGTATTAAATCTTTGACAACTGGCACTTTTTCCCTTTCTCAAAATATTAATGAAGTTATACAATAGTAAGATTCAATTTGCCAGAATAAAGAAAAGAATTATTGTGGCAATTCAGTAAAGAAAATAATTATTGTGGCAATTCAGTGGACAGTGATTTAGTTTCCCAGAATACTTCAGCTATAATAGCGATCATACAGCAAATGCAACTAAATTTTTATCTGCCCAGCTACCATTTCTGAGAAATACTCTTCTGTATTGTACTGTCAAGGGCCTGTATTGAGAATTATTCCCCTTGTATTAACCATGCAGGTGTGGGATGCTACTGGTTTGGCCCGGTTCTATAGAACCGTTAGCTCTGAAGAGCAGCAGACACCAAACCGGTTCGGTGCAACGATCTTTTGGTCATTTGTTTGGTCCACTCGCCCACCTGAACTCTTGGCTGTCCTTTATTTCCTGCTTTTTCAACCTCAGCTGCTTTGTGCAGCACAGCTGAGGTTGAAAAAGCAGGAAAGAAGAAGATTTTCAAACACTGTGCACCTGCGAACAGCGCTTGTCAGCTATCTGGGTGGCACAGCTGATGTTTTTTGCAATTGTTTTACACACATGCACAGCACATGCAAAACACACTCTGACCGAACCGGTAGTAACACCTGTTGAATCCCAGCCCTGTAACCACATATATGTGAGTGTATCTATGGAGTTCACCTTATGGAAAACAATTTCAATACACTTTATTTCATAGATTAATTTTACAAATTATAAAATGTTCAGGCATGGAGTACTTTATGTCATAATATTTCCAGTTATGGATTGGGTGTTAATGTCTTTCTTTTGAGAAAGTATTGCATAGCAATTTAAGGCATTATTATAAAAGTGAGATTCAGCAAATTGTGTTCTCTTCTAATATAAGTTTTCACCAATTATGCAATTTGGCACATAAGCCTTTTAGTTCTGCCGCAATGGGAGGTTGCACTGGCCCAGTTTAAGTAACCCCAACCAGATTATGCGAAGCGTATTTCGGCTCATACCCACATAATCCTCTGCCTTTGTGGATGTCTATTTTCTTGAACTAGTAGGTGCAGACAAGAATGATAATTAGCAACGCTGCATCCTCCCTAATAGTCAGCATACTCCATTCTTGCTTCTTCAAATTTGTTTGTTCCCAGATTTTGTTTTTTTTACCAAAAAATAAAGAGTTCCACCATGTTTCCATATCTCCTATATACACAGAAGCACTATTTTAGCTACATATTTATTGGCATATATATGCCCAAATACCAGAAATAGGGTGAAATGTGGAATTCTTTTCCACTGGATATCTGTCAAGCTCCTTCCCTTTCTTTGTTTAAACAATGATTTGAAACCATTGTACATCAACTAGCAACCTTTGGAATGGTGCTCTTTATGCTTGTGAACACTTTTGAATGTTCAATATTGATGCTCAATATTGTTTCTCAATAAATTCTGAAACCTATTTATAGTATTTATTGAGGAAAGTAGTTTTTAAGCACTATCATATGTGATCAGCTTTATTTTGTTTGTATCATTTCTTGTATGATTTTTCACAATTGGAAGATCTGTTTTATTGGATATGGTTATTTTGCAATCCCACAGTCTAATGTTTGTTTGTTTATTTGTTTATCTTTTTATATTATGCCTTTATTATTTTTACAATTAACTTTTGCAAATACAAGGTGGCAAACATATCTAACATACCTTCCTCCTCCTATTTTCTTCACCAGAACCAGAATTCTGTGCCATGGGTTAGGCTAAGAGAGAGTGACTATCCCAAAGTCCCCCTCTTGGCTTTCATGACTAAGGCGGGACTTGAACTCACAATCTCCCACTTTATAACCTAGTGCTTTAACTACTAGGCCAAACTGCCACTCAAATAATGTTAATGCCTTATTCATTTATTTTATAAATTTATATGATTTTATAGCTATCTACCACATGCAGAAAGCACATGATTATGGATGGCTTACAAGAACAAACCCATCAAACATAACCCTCTAATACCCATGATTAAATTGTTAATCCCACTTTCCATTAATATAGAATTCATCTATCGTGTTCGCTGATATTTGTTTGTATATGCTCTTGGTGTATATAACATGCTCAAATGTGCTGAAACAAAAAAAGATAGGGTGTTCTAAAAGTCTTAATATAGTTCTGTACTAAGACTGTGGGACACCCTATATATAAAATAAGATTTATCTAGTCACTGCCATGATTTTAGTCTTTGAAACTTATTATGTATTACATCTTTCAAAAGGACGATCTAATTATCAGTCTTATTTTTCAAATGTAGTGGCCTTATTTTAGAAATCATGTTGGTAGTTGCATACAAAGTCCAATTGGCTTTATAAATGAGATTTCCACATTTTAAATGACATTATTCTTTCATAGACATGAGCTCAATATTGTAGCAATCATAATTAAAAAGAAAACTTATTTTTGTATTTCCTGAATCTCTATAAGGATAAACTGCCTCCTTCATGCTGTTGCTGCAATTTATATGTTTACTTTTTTTTTTCTTGAAATAGAACAGCACTTTACTGAGGTTGTATTAGGTGATGAATTTCTCAGTCTTGGTGTAGAACAGGTGTGCAACTTAATATCCAGTGACAAACTAACAGTAGCATCAGAAGAAAAGGTAATGTCTTCCTTATTTAGACATTGTGATGTGTAATGATGTAGAGGTGTGCAATCTGTTTTAAATGTTTAAAATTTGAAATTGAGTGTTCTGTTCTTTTTTGATCTGATTACTCAGATGCTGGGTTTTTGGGTTTTTTTTGCCAAAAACATTCCAATATAAGAACAATTGCAGTAAGGTCAGAAGTGTCTAACTTTGGCTTTGAAATATTTTAATGCAAATGAATGTAAATCTTGGAACCAAATTAGAAGGAAATATTTATCCATTTACAATATACTTTGATATGAGGATATAGGAGAAAGATCTTTGAATGTTTTTTTTCCCTTTCACTCCAGTCTGTTGAGATTTTTTTTCCAATTGTGGCTGCCAAAGCAAAAATCTGCAAAACACAAAAAATTAGGTGGAACTAGGGTTTCCTATCAATATTTATACTTTTAAACTTTTTTACTCTTTTACCTATATTATTATATAGTTGGTGATAATGCAGGAGACCCAACTATTAACCAATTAACGACAACTATTAATTAGCTGATGGAGGTTCTAATATTTATCTCCTTCAGGTAAACCAATTGTGAAAAAAATAATCAGAATCAAACTGTATATAATGGTACAAATACTGCTAAATAGGTAAAAGAGTTTAAAAATATAAATACTGATAGGAAACCCTAGTTCCAGCTAATTCAGAAAAAGAATACATAGGGGAAAGGGAAATTAGATGTGTTGTTCTTTGTAATGTCAGAACTGCCTAGTTATTGTTACATTTTAAAACTTATTAATCTGATCTAGATAAGTTAAAACTTTATATAACCAATATGTCTTCACTTCTAAGAGATGAATGGGTGGAGACAATGAAGAGTTAGACAAGGCAATTCTAGCTTTCTGTTGTTGGAAATGTTCTCCCTCTCTTTCAATCTGAATTCTAAAATGAGCAAAATATTAGAGTTCCAGTTGTATCTGTCAAGCAAACTATATGCAGATCTCATAATGTGTCTTTATTTTACACAAGGTATTTGAAGCAGTGATTGCTTGGGTTAACTATGATAAAAATGTGAGGCAAGAACTAATGGCACGTCTGATGGAACACGTTCGATTACCTTTGCTGTCAAAAGAATATTTGGTCCAGGTAATTAACTGGAGGCATTTCATTCATGGTCTTTTATTCCCTTGTCATACTGCAAGATTAAAGCTTGTATAATTGAGTAAACATAACAAAGGGTCTAGGCCAACTTGCCACAAACAAACTCATCATAGCCAACTTGCCACACAACAATTCAATTGTTGTATTAATCATTTCATTCAGTTACTTTTACCATTGGTGACCATATTTTCATTGATACAAGATAATATTCTTGTATTTCTCAAATCAACTTTATTTTATTATTATTGGCCACAGTTCTATTAAAAATGTAACTTTTCTATTTGTTGAATTGTGCCATAGCAAGTTGTCTCGGAGCAAATTGGCCACAACGAGTTGGCCCATTCCAGATAATACAGTCCCCCAAATTGATGCTTTCTATAAAAGTTGGATCAATCTTTATAATCATACTAGGTCAGCGGTTGCCAACCAGTGGGCCGGGGACCACTGGTGGTCTGTGAGAAAATGTTGATGGTCCGCAGTGAAATGTCACCCGAAAACACCCCCCAAAGCGATTAATCCAGGCTACATGGGAACACAAGGCTGCACCACTCACATGGCCTGCGAGAACACTAGGCTTGCATTGCTTGCTTTGCGAACAACACAAGCTAGTGAGAAGAGGGGGGAAGCACCTTGCCTGACCACTGGGCTGTTTCTTTCAGCTTCTTTCTTTTTCTGTTTTTGGCTGCACACAAGGAAAGCAGCAAAAGTCTTTCTTTCTCTCCCCCAAACTTCACCAGAAATGAGTCTTTGGGACTCTGCAGGCATCCTGCTCCAAGAGGCTGCACCAGTGCGACAAGTCTCACAAAGACTCATTTTTGGTGGAATTTGGGGGAATTTGCTTCTGCTGCTTTCCTTGCATGAAGCCAAAAGTCTCTCTCTCTCCCCCCAAGAGCAGAGTTGGAAACGGTATCCTGAGATCCCAAATAAAGAATGATCGATTGGTCGGAAAGGGGGGGGGGATTTTCCTGCAGACTTTTTGGGGTTTTTTCCCAGGATCTCTCGTCCGCAGGATTTAAAATTATGAGTTTTGTGGTCCCTGAGGTCCAAAAGGTTGGCAACCCCTGTACTAGGCAACTTGTGCCTTGTTGGATGAGTTTTGTGGTCCCTGAGGTCCAAAAGGTTGGCAACTCCTGTACTAGGCAACCTGTGCCTTGTTGGATGAATTTTGTGGTCCCTGAGGTCCAAAAGGTTGGCGACCCCTGTACTAGGCAACTTGTGCCTTGTTGGATCATTATTTTGTAGATACCTCCTTATCGAAACGGAGAAGCAAAATGACCATATGTGATTAAAAAATCAGTGAGAGGGAAGCAACTTCCAATTTCCTATTGGCTTCCCCATTTAATTTCTTTGTGGAAACTTGACAATGAGTGTTGGAAACATTTCCTTCCTTCCTTCCTTCCTTCTTCCCTCCCTCCCCTCCCTCCCTCTGCTGTCGTTTTTTCATTCCCTACCTCCTCTCCCCACCTTCTCTTCCTTTCTTCACAAATAAAAAGATACATAGATTAGGTTGTCATTATCTCTGTTTTTATTTAGCAATAATTGTTGGAACAACAATTATTTTAAAGTTTTCACTGAACCAATTCAAAACTAATTACATGAAAGCTACATTCATGCCAATTAGTCAGTGTGTTCTTTCTTGCTAAGATTGCATCAATATGGCTAATTCACAGAGAGTTGAAGAAGAGATACTTGTTAAAAATAGCAGTGCATGTAAAGATTACCTAATTGAAGCAATGAAGTACCATTTGTTGCCACTTGAGCAAAGAGCATTGCTGAAGTCTATACGAACAAGGTTAAGAACACCTTCCTGTCTTCCAAAGGTAAGCATGCCACTTATATATACTTCCTTTTTGAATTGCCTTGCATTGTATGAAAAAAATGTATGATTTAAGCCAGGGTCTCTTTTTTATTTTAAAATATGCATATAATTGGAATAACTGAAATAAAATAGAGAATTATAGAGTTGAAAGAGGCCATTATGTCAATAAGTCTTAATTTCCTGTTCAGTTAAAGCATACTTAAATCTATCTAGTAAAATGAATAAAGCAGGCAGAGAGTCTCGTTTGCATTCAGCTGCATATAAAATGTTGTTGAGTTTTGTCTACATTCTTGTTAACCTAGGACTTTATCTTTTATTTAAGAAAATTTGAAAGCTTGTGTGCCATTAAACAGACTTAAATAGAGTTACAGTTCATAAAGAAATGGCTCTCTTAACTAAGATGACTGCTGTGTAGGAAAAGGAAGATATCCTCTTTTTTTTTTCATTAGTGGAGATTCTTTGGGTATAGCGTGTCTTTTTTTTCAAGGGCAAGTCAAAAAGGATTGCACCATATTCATATCTTCTGGGGTTTCCTTGAACCATTTGAAGTCATCCTGAGTTCTGCAAATCCGAGAAATAGTATTGTGGATAGGATTTTTTTGTTCGCTTTCAGAGACTGTTGAGATTCCTTCCCCCCATTTAATGCGTATCTCAGTTTATGATGTTGCATCTGTTAAAGGTGATGGTAGTGGTAGGAGGGCAAGCACCAAAGGCTATCCGCAGTGTGGAGTGTTATGATTTTAAAGAACAGCGATGGCACCAAGTTGCTGAACTGCCTTCCAGAAGATGCAGGGCAGGTACGCCAACACTTTAAATTGCAAGCTTAAATCTATGCCAGCTATTTCCTTTTTATGATATGATGTAATGGGTTTTGTTGATTCGTCAATTGACCATATCAAACATGAGCATCAGCCACTGTAAAATGCAATAAAATATGATAGAGTGAAATGAAATAAAATAGCTACAGAGAGATTAAAAAGTAGAATAAAATATAGCAGGCAAGATAAAGTGAAGATAAAAGAGTACGATTGTTTTTTTTAAAAGTGTAAAGTAAAATGGAGTAAGAAGAGCTATAGTCTGACAGCCATGATGCATAAAAAGACCTTTCTACAAGAACAGGACTCTTTTTTCTCCCCCCAGGAGTTGTACACATGAATGGCCTTGTCTTTGCTGTTGGTGGCTTCAATGGCTCCTTGAGGGTTCGTACTGTGGAGTCTTACGATCCAGTAAAAAACAAATGGACAAGCATTGCTAGCATGCAAGACAGAAGAAGCACTCTGGGCGCTGCTGTATTAAATGGGCTTCTATATGCTGTAGGAGGTTTTGATGGGAGTACAGGTATATACTTTTATGTGGTGACATCATCACCATAAGCTCTTCTTTGTATAAAGAATAAAGGTTATACTTTGTATAAAGTGACTAACCTTTTTGGGCTCCTGTGCCAAAAATTGTGTGCGCACTGGCGTGTCAGCACCCAGAATGCAATGTGCACCCCACGCCCCTGTGCATGCGTGCACAATCTACCCCGCCCCCTGACCTGCTCTGCACGTCACAGCTGATTTTTGGCTGGTTTGAGGCCTCCCAGAGGCTTGAAAAAAGCCTCTGCAGGCCGAATAGGCCCGTTTGGTCACTTCCTATAATACCGGAAGTGACGAAACGGGCCTATTCGTCCTGCAGAAGCTTTTCAAGCCTCTGGGAGGTCGTAAAAGGCCACAAACCAGCCAAAAATCAGCTGTGAGGCGCACACATGTGCAGTGAGGTAAGTTTGCCTACGGCTCGCTTGGCTGGCACAAATGGCTCTGAGTGCCACCTGTAGCACGCATTCCATTGATTTGCCATCACGGGTACAAGGCATCTAGTTTATGAGTGTTTTTGTTGCAATCATTCTTGTTATCTTCCCCCCCCCCTCCTCCCCGGAACGCATTTAGGAATCTTCTTAAATTCAAAACAGAAATGATCAGAACAGAAATTAAATTATTATTCAGTTATCAAACATACTGAAATGCTAAATGTAAATCATTGGAAGTAGGATACTTCGAAAGCTTTTGAAAACTTATTTTCCAGAGGTATCTTGTTTCTCGTTTGTGTCATTTAATCTGAAAAATCATACTGGAGCTGAATCTTACATTGGGGGAGGGACATGCAAGCATACACAGACAGACAGACAGACACACACACACACACACACAAACACACACCCTCTGTTGGGATTTGAATTGGAGCTTGTATTCCAATTGGTTGTCAGACTCCCATGAGGGGCAACTCTGTAGGCTGTCCTGAGTTCCAGGCTTGGTTGAGCCTTGCTGGATGATTTATGCCCTTAGAAGGGCTTTTGGCAATTGCAATATAGCTTTACCTGGAGTTCCTTGTTATGTAAAGTATTCTGGCCCAGGCCTTAATGGCCCACCCATTAACACAGGTGGGGGGTGAGTTTCTGCTTCTGAGGTGAGTTTCTGCTTCTGAGTTTCTGTTCTTTTTAGAGGAAATATGCTACCTTTTTAATATTTCTTAGGATATTTCAGTTTTCTAGGAGAGGGGTGGTTGCTAACTTCCCACAATATGCTTATTACTTACTGCAAAAAAAACCCAACATCCAACCCAATTCAGTAATACTTAATTTGAAAAGGTTTCTTTATGTTTTATTATAGGTTTATCCTCAGTAGAAGCTTATAATATGAAGACTGATGAATGGTTTCATGTAGCCCCAATGAACACAAGGAGAAGTAGCGTTGGAGTCGGTGTAATGGGAGGTAAGATTTCTTAGCCTGAGTTTTCTCTCTGCATAGTTCAACTTTTAAGACATCTAATCCTAAAGGCCCTGCCTGTTTGAAAGAAAATACATCTTTTAAAGCAGTGGTCCCCAACCTTTTTTGTACCAGGGACCAGTTTCACGCAGAAACACTTTTTCAAGGACCGGCAAAATCAATTCTTCCCCAATAGTAAAGGGCTTCTTTACTATTTCTTTACTAAAAACATATTTTTATATATATTTTAATCACGATTATTCATTCTTTGCGGCCCGGTACAAAATGATCCACAGACCGGTACCGGTCCAGGGCCCAGTGGTTGGGGACCCCTGTTTTAAAGCACACTTCTGAAGACAGAGTAGAACTTTATTCTGAATGAAAGGCCCAGAATTTCTGCGTCATTCTTTCTGCTCTACTTTTCCATCCTTCTTTCCTATTCTTTTTGTGCTGTGGCTCTGACATTATTTTCTTGGCTTATTCTAGAAAGTAAAATGATTCCTTTTATAAAAATGCCTATTTAGATAAAAGGCTTTATTGGGGGGAAAAACAACTAAAAAGATTTGCTGCTGTGAAATGTGTTTATGATTTACAATATAAATATTCCTTTCTTGTTGAATGAATAGCCTGATTAAGATTTTTATTTTCATCTATAAAAATATTTGACCCATAAAATAGGGAAGAGGATTTATAGAATGAACAGAATAATAATGTATACTTTAAATCATATCTTTCAAAAGCCATTTAAATAACATAATACTTTGTCTATTTTTAAAAAAATTAATAGATGTTGTACTTGTAATAATAATGGTAACTAAATTATTAATGTAAAAAGAGTACATTTGTTTTTACAACCTAAAGAAGCATTTACTGTCATTCAAAGATGTAGATGTAAACTAGAAGAAACAAGATTGTTGATACAAAATAGTGTTAATTCTCTAACAACTGAAAATGCCCTATGTATATTTGAATATTGCTATTGTATCTTAATGGACAATCATAATAATTATAGAATTGTTTGGCAACAGAACTTTTTATACTAGTCTATTAAAAAGAAAGAAAAAACAGAATTTGGTCTTCTTGAAATTGAAGGAGGGGATAAAGGAAAATTAAAGTCTATATTTTAATTCCAGAAAATTAAAACTGTCTACAGAATTATGAATGATGATTAGAACTGTAAATAGTTTTCACAGTATTCCTGTGCTTTGATACAGAAATACAATTTTATTGCTGCCTTGCCTAGGTATTTTCCAAGGGAAATTTAGCTTTTTTAAAAATTAAAATTAACCATACAAATAACCAAATATTTATATTTTAAATATGCTGTCTCATGAGTAGATTGTCACTATGTATTTGTGTTTGTATAGCTATGCTATATGTGTACATTTGCACACATATGTCTCCTAAACCTATTTCCAGGTATGTTGTATGCAGTTGGTGGCTATGATGGTGCATCGCGTCAGTGCCTTAGCACAGTGGAATGCTATAACTATAATTCAAATGAGTGGACCTATATTGCAGGAATGAGTACTCGACGTAGTGGAGCTGGTGAGCAAGGAACTTAAATTATGTTTGTGACAGAAAATCTTTCCCTCTTCTCTCTCTCTCTCTCCCTTCTTCCCTCTTCCCCTCCCTCCCTTACTTTCTCTCTCTTTCTCTGTCTGCTTTTGAATCATTTTTAACTTTTGGCAAGTGCCCTGACAGTCACTGCAGTTTTCACAGCAAGGTTATTTTGGAAGTAGGACTAGAATTCAAACTGTTCTGGTTTCTAGCCTGATGAATTAACTGCTGCGCTAAACTGGCTCTTTCATAAGTTCTCTCATAGAATGTACCAAAAGGCCTTTAGCAAATTACATTGCAGATGTACATGAGTTAAATACAGTTTAAGTAGCCAAAGCATTGCAATTCAGATGGAGAAATTAGACTTTTGATATGCCTGGTTCTGGCGAAACCCAGGCTAAATTGGACTATTTTAAAGTAACATTTATTTTAAAATAGGTAACACAATTCATTTTATCACCTCTAGATATTAATTATAGGAGCAGGGTTGTGTTGGTCTATGGTAGCCAGAGAGCAAAGAATTTGGCAGCAACTTTTGAATTTAAGAAATTTAAACCCTAACACAACGGCTGCATTTGCATTTGTGCCAACCAGTCCAAACCACATTAATTAATTCAAATATATGGCATATTCTATCCGTACTTAAGCCTAGAGTATTGTTACGATAAAATCGTTTCCTCTCCCAACGCCTATTACTGAAAGGCTCAAAGTTGGGGAAGCTGTCAAACAAACAAAAGCACAAATGTCTGATGCAAGCAAAGAAAAAAGAGAATTTCAAATCACCTAAAAAAATAGACAGATAAATCTGCACTGATGTGCTTCTTTTTAACATCGCAAACTACATTATCTTGTTTAAGATATCTGATGTTGGAATGCATTTTGTTCCTTGTTTTCAGGTTGTCAGTTCCATGTCTCGCAATGACTTTTATCAACACAAAAATGTATTTTTTCCCCTTTAGCCAATTGTTCAGATATATACTGTTTTGGGGGGGAAGGCTGTGGTATTGTTGCCAGTCTGCAGTTACAGTTCATTCTGCCAGATGCTCTTTTTTAATTTTCTGCTCTGGACAGCTAATTTTCTGTTAGCTGTCCAAGTCATGTATTTGGGATAAATATAAATTTAACAAATACATGTACTGTTCAACTTTTCTTTCTGATGACTGATTTTTTATGCATTCTCTCCATCCTCTGTCTGAAGATCTAGATAATTCTTCAGGGACAGCCATTCTTCCCTGATGATTGTTATAATTCCACAAAGATCATTAAAGAAAGAAACTTCTTAAGATTTACTTTTTCAGGCTTGAAGACTGAGCCCACCCTAATCCTCTAGAAAACTGCACAATTTTTACATCTAACTTTATAGGTCAAATACTGCTATAATGCTTCAAATTACAAAAATTCCTGCCAAGGGACTGTTTATCTCCTTTGACACTTTTAAATGGCCTTCTGTCTCCAACCAAAATTTTAGAGATTCCATAGAAGTCTACTTTGGCCATCAGAGTTATGTTGCCTTAACCAACTAAATGAGACAGATCTCTCCCTTTTTTTTCTGAGTGTTGTTTGTGGCACTATAGCATCAGCTTAGGGATAAAGGTCATAGCCCCTGCATTCCAAAGGCTAAAATATAGTGCATTTTTCTATTTGAAGGGATAAACTTTGTTTCATCCCAGTTTAAATCCTATATCAATCAAGCATCTCCATTCATCTAATGACGTTAGCTGTAGTTCACCAAAGCGTAAGCCTTTTCATAACATTTCTAAGGTGAGAAGGTACCACTAGACTCCTGATCCATAATAGGTAATATTATTAAATCTATTTAATATATTTCACATTTAAAAATCACAATCTAACAGCAATTTTTGCATTTTTATATTTAATATCTTGGAGAAGGTCTTTGTGTCATGTGATCTCTAACTTTTTAACAATTAAAATGTTGTTGATGCAATTCACTCCATTACCCATTAACTTTTTAAAAAAATTGATGGCATTTGAGAAAACAATAGCCCCTTTTCTCTGATTTCTGAATCTTTTTTATTTTCTCTTTGCAGGTGTTGGGGTTTTAGGTAACTTACTCTATGCAGTTGGAGGACATGATGGCCCTTTAGTTAGAAAAAGTGTTGAAGTTTATGATCCCACAATTAATGTATGGAAACAAGTTGCAGATATGAACATGTGTAGGAGAAACGCAGGTAAATTATTTGAAGTTATAAAGAAGTTTTTAATAGTCAATTTGGAGAAGCACTATTTTTTATGCAATTTTAAAAAATCAGGACAATCATAAATAAAGCAAGGGAATTTGCTAAGAGTAGTCTTTTATAGGGTGTTGCCAAAGGCATCAAAGTAGAGGCTTGTTTTTTTTAATGTTAATTCAGGCAATGTTATAACAGTTCCCAACAATTTTAAAACCAGAATACTTTCTACTGTTTCAAGATCAGCACATAAGCAGAACATAGAAAGAAAAGAAAAGAAAATTAAGATATAGTTCTACCAAGACTGAATTGGTCATATTTAAATTACTCATATTTTCTGTTTTGTTTTTAATTTGTTTGAATTGTTAGGTGCTTAGAGTCATGTATGTGAGATGTGACACTAGATAATTTTGATAAATATATGCACACTGTTCAAGTAAACAATGCATATTTGTTTGCTAAGGTATTTTCCATTAAAATTACTCCAAGATGATTACAAACATGAATTCAAGCCACTTCTTAAATATATTCAAGGGATAGTTTTATTTAATTTTCTTTTCAAAAATACACAATAAGCTATGAACAAACCACACTGAAAAACCATACTATACACTTGCCCAGTGGATAACTTAATTGTTAAATTATATTACAAAAATAGCAGTAGAACTTAGACTTATACACTGCTCAAAAAAATAAAGGGAACACTTACACAATACAGTGGAACTCCAAGTCAATCACACTTCTATACAATCAAACTGTCCACTTAGGTAGCAACACTGATTGACAATCAATTTCACATGCTCTTGTGCAAATGGAATAGACAA
>BHFT01066951.1:25000-34997 GCA_004320025.1 Laticauda laticaudata | reverse complement strand
GCAATTCATCCTCCCCACATGCGCAGTGAATGCTTTGCATCTGCTATAGATCTGCTATGCATCCGCTTTGCTTCTTATAGGCGTCCGTGATGCATCCGCGTCATCCACTACGCATCTGCTCCTTCCGCTATGCGTCCACTTCGCTATTCTCCCCCGGAAGCCCTGCGGATGTGTCATCCACTTTCATCCGCTGTCATCCGCTAGGCTTCCTACTAACATCCGCTTACCATCCTCGCTACGTACTTCCCCCATCCGTTCCTTTCCATTCTTTTTCGTTCTGTTTATGCAGATTTTCACCACTTTTGAGAGTGGATAACAACAGATGGAGCCACCCCCGAAATTTTGCTCGTACGCTGTGTCCTTTTTGCATACGTTTTGCATCCGTCGGCCAGTGTGACCTAGCCTTAAAGCTTTGAAATAGTTATCTCCCTTTTCCCCAGTTAAATAATATTTACTCCCATATGTTAAGGGGATGTGGTGGCTCAGTGGCTAAATGCTGAGCTTGTCGATCAGAAAGGTTGGCAGTTTGGTGGTTCAAATCCCTTTCATTGCATAATGGAATGCTAGGGATTTGTTCCAGCTTCTGCTAACCTAGCAGTTCGAAAGCCATGTAAAAATGCAAATAGAAAAATAGGGACCACTTTGATGGGAAGGTAACAGCATTCTGTGCACATTCAGCATTTAGTCATGCCAGCCACATGACCGTGTAGACAGACGTCTTTGGACAGTGCTGGCTCTTTGGCTTTGTAATGGAGATGAGTACCGCCCCCTAGAACCAGAAACAACTGGTATGTATGTGTGAGGGGAACCTTTACCTTTACCGTATATTAAACCCTGAAAGGAAGATTAGTTAGTGAACTGGTCGGTTGCAATTATAATTCTTTCTAATATTAACAAGTTATACATGTGGTATGATTCAGTTGGAGCTTCCAGGGCATTTCTTATTCTCCTTCTTTCATTCTACTAAGGACTTTGTGATACTTGAGCAAAAATCCCTCCAACTTTCAACACTGTTCAGTCATTAAAATTCGTTTATTGCACTTTGCTTAATGAGGTAGCCCAAAGAAGTATTATATAAATATACATGTATCCACAGAGATTCATAAGTAGGTCAGAATGCTGCTTCCAAATTTACTACTAATTAATTAGGTGAAAATGGAGAGGAGGATTCCCTTCCCTGACAAAATCTATCATACTGAAAATGTCACATTTCACTGGCAGTATTTGCTGTGCTTAATTATTAAGGAACACTTGAAAGCTATTAATTTATACTCTACAACATTACTACACAGTATGTGTTGATTTTTAATTCCTAAGTGTGATTTCTATACTGTCCAGTCATGGTCAAATATTTCATTAGTTTAGCAATGGCCATATCTCAACATAATTAGCTGAACACAGATTTAATAGATCAACTCATTTCTCAAATAATTATATTAAGTTTAATTTGATTTCTTTAGGCAGGAAAAATGAAGAGCCATATTTTCAAGTGTTCTAATAACAAACTAATGTTTGAGATGGACAGACCAAAGCCTATTTGAATGATTAACATTAGTCAGTTGATCTTCCCATAAACAGATGATGAGGGTAGCTGCTATTGCTTTCCAGTAACATGTATTAGAACAAGGGATTTCAAATTTGGCAAGTTAAGACTTGTGGACTTCAACTGCCAGAATTCCTGAGCTAACATGACTGGAAAAGGAATTCTGGGAGTTGAAGTCCACAAGTCTTAAAGCTGTCAAGTTTGAAGACCCTTGTATTAGAAGAGCATGAATCATCCAACCAAATTTGGAGAATTTAACTAGATTATCACATCTTTTGTATCACACATTCAGATTAGTCTCAGCAGATAATAAATTAGGACTTCCAGGAACCTGCATCTGATGTCCCAGTGATGAAGCAGGAGAAATCTGAGGACTGACTTTGAGTAAATGCCCTTTAATCTTCAATATGCACCTATAATCCAGAAGCCTTCCAAAGATAGAACTGAAATTTGGAACATTGTGGATATTTCAGTGCTGCTGTGCTGTACTGGTCACATGACTGTTGTTGAGGTAATTCCCCATTGGAGAATGAGTGCATATAGGGAGATGTATAGATAGTAGTGTTTGAATAATACACACACAGTACACACACTGTACAGTAAATGTAGGTTTTTACTTTCAGAAAGGTTTAAGCAAAGTCCAAAATAGCCAGTCCAAAGTCATTCACAGGTTAAATCAGTCAGTTTTCAATCCAGGGAAAATCCAGTAACAAAGTCCAGTGTCAAAAAACAGTTCAATATCAGACTTACATTAAATCCAGTAATATCAGTCAATTAGGAAAAGTGGAGCAATGGCAATATTTTCCAACAGAAGGAAACAAAGATACACTCACACTCTCTTCTGAGACTCAGACTAAACAACCCAGGTTTGTCTTGAGACATCAGACTAAGGTATGGTCACCCAGGTTTCTGGCTCATCTTATGTCCTTTTAAAAACCCACAACAATTACAGTTTTCATTGTCTATAATATTTACATTTTAGAATTTTATTCCTGGTTTATAATTTCTTAACTCCAAATACTTGTCTAGGGACCTCTCAGATTCCTAATCATTCTCCCCTTTTTGGATAATGAATATAGTATAATACCAACTGCGTACCATTCTAATGTCCATTAATTCTTCATAGCTAGCCTTATGCTTCTATAGAGCCATGGGCGCTCTGTTAGTGTAGTTGGGTATGGATGAGGTTCTGCGATACAATGATCTGCTAATACAGTATACAGTTTCTAGCTTAATCCATTCTACTTTGCACACATTGTCTCACATTTAAATGATTTCCAATCTGTGTGTTTCGCTTTTTGTTTTAACAGCCAATATTTGAAGCCAATTCTGTATTGCTTGATGAGGTGTATCTCATAGAATAACAGATAGGATGCTTTGTACATCAATTCCCTCATATCAATTAATAATTGCTTTTATACAAAAACGTAAATTCTGTACATAATAAAAGGACAAAACATGAGAATTCAGCTTCACTGTGGGTGGTGGTACAAATCAGTATGGCAATAAGCAGTCAATAGGAAAAATGGAGCAACGGAAAGTATTTTCCAAACTCTAAGTAAGGAAAACAAAAATACAGTCTGCCTGTATCTCTTACTTCTGAGACTCAGACTAAAATAACTCAGGTTTCTGGCTCCTATCTTGATGGTCGTGTGTGTAGATGTATGTGAGATATTGTCCAACAGCCTAATTACAGTTTTGCATGCATTTTCTTAAAGATACAGTTTTAGAATGTTTATCCTGGTTTATATATTTCTAACCCAAATACCTGTTAGGTGACTCATATTCCTAACAACTGTCATTCCCAACACTCTAAATGTAAATTTCCTGCAAGTCAGTGGTAAAGCCAGCAGGAAGTATGAACTTTACTGAGGTGATGATGGAACCATAGACTTCTGGTCTATTATTCATTTGCGATTGAAAGTTTGCAAAATCATTTCCAATGCTATTTGCCAGCTTCAATGGGAAAGCCGACAGGAAGTCGGAAGTCACTCCTACTGCTCTTCTGTGATCATATTATTTTCTGTTAAAATAAGCAATATTTCTGAAATGATGACCCAATGGGTCATGGGTTGTCCAATGACATGTTAAGAATTGGCATTCTTCCATTTTGGACAGCTATCTTTATTTGTTTGATGATTGATTTTGTATCCTGCCTTTATTACTTTTCCAATAACTCAAGGTGGCGAACATATCCAACATACCTTCATTCTCCTATTTACTTCACAGCAACAACCCTGTAAGGTGATTTGGGCTGAGAGAAAGTGATTGTCCTAACTGGCTTTCCAGGATAAGACAGGACTAGAACTCACAGTCTTTCAGGTTCTGGCCTAGTGTTTTCAGCACTAGACCACTCTCTAAATTAACTGACAATTAAATGACTATAAATTCTATTCATAATTTAGCTTAGGAAGTGTAAATGAAACCATTTGTATTTCTAAACAGATTTTCCCCAATGTAAGTTTATGTCCATCCTTGGTCAAATGTGTATGTATTTTGGGAAACATTGTCCCCATATGAACATGTATATTTGTAAACACTCTCACATAAAATCTTTCACAATTTTGTCTTCTCCCTTTATTAATTGTTATACTTTTATTATTACAGTTGCGATACATATCACCAAATTCTGAAGAAATATTACTTGGGGCATTTTGGGGGCATATGAGATTATCCAGAAGTATGGAAAATCGCAAAGAGAGGGAACTGGTATTTTCTCCATTACTCTGCTCTGGGCATTTTTAAAACACAAAAGATCTCCTGTCTCATTCCAAGCCTTACTTTATTTAAAATACAGCAGAAAAGAGCTCCAAAGTGGACAAAGAACTTACAATCATTTGGGAGTATACAGTATTTAAGGATAGGCCTAAAGAGCATAGAATTGCATTGCATTGCATTGCATTGCATTGCATTCCATCAGATAGAAGGGAATAGAATAGAATAAATAGAGTTGGAAGAGACCTTGGAGGTATTCTAGTCCAACCCCCTGCTTAGGCAAGAAACCCTACAAGAATGAATGAGAATAGTCTATTTTTTGTCCTCCTTCTGTTCAGACTGTCAATTTTATAAAATAAATCCATATGTACACCACCTATGATGAGGTAGAGTGGCCAAATTTCATTTGAGTATTCTTTTTACACACACACAATTTTATCCACATTATTTTTTTAAAAAAAATATTAAAAATATTTTTTACAATAATAAAAGACCAATGTACCATATGAACTTATGGAAAAGAAAAACAGTGAAGAAAGATATAAAACAAATAAGTGAGAAAAAAGTAAGTAAATAGAGAAACAAGCAAAGGAAAAACACATAAAATGGCTTCTGATTTTCTTTGCAGCGGTTACAAATTAATTTATCATCCCTCTTTAAGATTATATGCATATTCTGCTCTTTCTAATGAACAAATTCATAAATCACCATTCATATTTACCTCATTTGCGGCAAAAAGTCTAAAAAGAATTTCCATTTCCTAATAAATGTACTTGTTCTTTTCTCCCTAATTAAGTCATTTTTTTGCCATTTCGAACTTTACTGAGACATTCTTGAATACTACGGGATTTCATGAACCCTAGGGATCATATTTTATTCTTTCTCGATGTCTTAGCAAATCCAACATCATAATATCCATTTGAAATTTCTCATCCCCTTAATTCCTTAATTCAGAATATCAGCCAAATTTATACACTTTAATTCATGAATATGGACTATGAAACAGAAGCATATTATTTGTAATTCTAGCGACATGTTTTTCCCCAAAACCAGACTGACAGACCAACATACTGAATGCTGTATAAATAAATACTAAATGTTTTAAATTGCTTGTAGCTACAATTATAATTTAATCTTAGCACAGTGTTCCATAAATTCTGCCCTTGTGATTTGGAATTGGCTCAATCCATAATGGGCAAAAGAGACTTTACATTTATCAGTAAGTTAATGTCAGCAATTCTGAGGTTTTGATAATCCAATGAAAATGCAATGCAGGCTAATTAAGCAATAATGTACTGTGTTGAGCACATTTTAGCAGGATAAAGTCATGACTGACTAAGAGCAGAATCAAGGGATTCAATGCAAAAATGAAGAACATTTTTTTATCTAATTTGCATTAAAAAGAGTTTGCTAAAATGCCAAATAGATGAAGTGAATAAAACAAACAAGAATGCAATTTTGAAATAAAACTACTTGACTGAAAGTTTAAATAAACATTCTAACAGTATGAAACCAATATATTTGGGTTTGTAATTTTTGTAACAGTATTTTATTCTCCCATTTTACATGAAACAAAATAGACCCAGGGGTAGGTGTCTAAGCCCACCTTGTTTTCCTAAGTATTGCAAAATATAATTGTGGGGTTGGTTTAATGTANGACATTTCAGTTTCTATTGTCTAATAGTCATTTAAAAAAAAGGAGTGACATTAAAAGGAGATGACATTTTATCTCTAAGATTTAACATGAACACTTCTAGGCCCCCAAAAAACCCCACCCAGTAATGGTTATGGAAATCCTTGGTTAATGAATCTGGAATAGCCTTCTAATCATAAAACTTGAAACACATCTAACCTATGGACTATTTGCCTATAGTCTAATCTTTGGAGCTATATAGTAATCTTTCTCCTTGTTCTATTCTCAAATCTTATTCTAAGATTACAAGAAAGATTATTGGCTTCTTTTCTGTTGTCATCACAATACATTGCAAATAATTGAAACTGTCCCTAGGTTGAACAGTAGAGAACACTTTGTTGTGATCATTGGTAGAAATAATTTTTGCCTGGTTGAATAAATTTGCTCAGAGAGGGAAAGGCTGGGAAATGTCACTTTCGCATAGAGCTCTTAGTCATTGGGACATTTTATGCCAGCTTTCCAAACAATGTGTTTGTTACTTTATTTGCAGTTTATTGTGTCCCTTCTTAAACAAATTAGCCAAAGAGGGGAGAAATAGCATTCCATATTATATAAAAGCTAAAGGAGGCCTGTGTGGAAGGTACTGGTTTAAATTAACTGTGTGATCCCTCATCATGTCCCATCTTTAGGAGAATAATGTCTTATGTGATGACTTATTGTCTGTTTGAAAAGAGAAGTGAATGGTACAGAAAAAAAAATTAATTCTGCTCTGCATTGAGTTTATTGTTTACTAATTGGCATGTAATTCACCATGAATTATGCAGCAAAAAGAAACGGCTTGAAATGATGGGAGTGAGAATCAAACAAAACCATTTGATCATTGGTTCAAGTTCACATAATTTTAATTGGGCTAAGATTCAGTATTTGTCTGATACAATTGTTTGTAGAATAATCACTGGTAATCCATATTGAAATTGCTTTCCTAATGTACATTATTCTTGTCTTTTTCAAAGCAAGGGCTTCATATAATTTATTCACATCCCTGTCATCTGGCAGTATTTTCAAAGTTCATTTTAATGTTTGTACCAGCTCGGCAATGCAATCTACAATTTGAACAATTTAGCTGAACATACTAGTGCCTCTCTCTTTGGAGGCAACTTTTAGTCTGTACTGATGCTTCTGGTTTGCATCCAACTTTCTAACATCCTCCCTCCCATCACTGGATGTAAAAAAAAAAGGAAAAAAGGACCTGGAAATAATGAGCAAGGGGGATGTTATAGGAGATTATTTATGTGATTATTGGATTAGATTGTTAAATAACTAGGTTAGAACAAAGCACATGGTTTAGCACATGCAGAAACTAGATATTGAAATCAAGCAGTTCGCCAAGAGCATTTTTGAAATTGGAGAAAGGAATGAATTACCTTGCTGTCTGGTGTTCATAAAAAATAAACATGATGTACCTTATGCAAATTTCAACCACCATCAAATACATTGGGCTCCAAAACTCAGAACTGTCAGGCAATGTGGGCCTTATAGGTATAACCTTAATATGCAGTAAGGTATCAGTATTGAGATTTACAAAGCAGGAAGAAGGAAGCGTGATTAAAAAAAGAAGTTTGTCATAAAAATACACTGCAAGTGATAATAATGCATAAGCCTGAAAAAAGGGTGCTAGGTAAGGATGCTAGGCCTTGGGCTAGAAAATGTCCAAGGTCTCTTCCAGCCCTATGATTATATTAATTTTCTACCATATCCAAGGATGAACAATATTTTTCAAAGTTGGACATTTTAAGATTTGTGAACCTCAACTACTAGAAAGCTGGGAAATTCTGAGACTTGAAATTCAGACATATTAAAGTTGCCAAGTTTGAAAAATACTGTTCACATGAAAACAATTATGGATGACAATTACGGAAGCCTACCTGGATGTTGAAACCTCTTCCCATGTTTTTCTTCTCAGTTACCCAACCTCACCAGATTTTGTTTTTTTTTTAGTCTCTATTCATTTCTGGTCCAAACAGTCTTCTCCCCTCACTTATCAGACACCAATAGTGTCTTTTCTTTCTCTTTCTTCTTGTCACCTTGGTTCCTCTGCTACAGAAATATAAGTAGCACCCTTATATAAGTAGAAAGTGAAGCATATAAGTTGAAAGTGAAGCACCCTTGCAATTATTATTTTTAAATATGCATGCAACATTGAATTAGGAGGTCCTCTGGACTGCACAGAACCTGGGTCAGAGATCCAGTTCCAACAGAACCAGTGCTGAGAACAACCATTGCTAGAAATAACAGATCCTTTCTTGAACCTACCTTTCCAGGCCATATTGGAGCAGATAAGAAGTTGCTCCAGTTGCCAACAATGCTGTTACTGCTACAACTCAAAGAAGCATGGAAAAATCATCTTGGGGGGAAATAACACTACTACTGCTGCTACTGTTAATAGGAAATCCCATTCTAAACAACCTGTGGAGAGCTTCTCTTTCAATAAGTTTGGCAAAATACTCAGTTTGCTAACAGATTAGAGAATTCTCAGAGCTTTGTTTACCTAGGTCTCTTCTTTGTGGTAGGACCTGTGCAAACCATTAATCAATAAACACCTGATCCAATAAACCATGTTCTGAGAGAAATCGTGTAGAGGCTGGTAAAAGAAAAGACAGTCAAGAGATATGGGGCCAGTCAGCTAACTATTTATCTCATAAATGGCAATTTAGCCTATGTGAAGAGAATGTGAGAAAAATCACCTCAAAGCACTGAAAAGAGACTACACTTAATTAACTCAATCGCTGAGATATTTCAATTAGAGTTTTCAGAATTCTCTGCTTTTCCTGATTAGCAAGATACTTTACTGACATTTATTTATTTATTCCAGGTGAAATCAGTGCAGCCTTTACTTCTTTGATCTTGCTCTCTGGTGTAATGCTTGACCAAAGCATTTAAAATGTCAAGGATCCTACACTTGAGGTGGCCGCTTCATTTCACCAGGGATCTTCTGTGCATTTATGTGCATATGCAAAGAATCACTGAAGGCCTCTACATTGTTGTTTTGATATAACTTGGCCAGAGTAGCTAAGTTATATTTAGTATATACATAAACCAATAGTACTTTAGTAAGTACTAGGTAGAAGCACTGCTTCATTTTAGGAGTTACCTTTGGATGTTTATTTATATGTTTATTTTTCTTGATACTTGGGACGGCTGATATGGATACACATTCATATACATCAATAATTTTAGGATAGTTCATAGAGCAGTAACACATTTTAATGTGATTTAGATATCTATTTTTTTTACTTTTGTTTTTCTTTCCAATATGAAATGAAATAGAATAATATAAATTAAGCAAATTAAAAATATCAGAATGAACTTGATCAAGAATATCATAATTCTAAGTTTCTGGGGTATGTTCTCAGATATGTTTACCAAGGTTTGAAATGTTCATAGAGTGTGGCAGGAATCTATTATTCTAGAAATATGTTTAATATAACTCTTAGGCTAGTTTTGTGTCCCTCCCGGGTTCACCTGCTATTAATTTTCCATGTGTTCTGAAAAATAAAAGTGTAAATATCAGCTCGGTTTCAACCCCAACATATGAGTAGTTCCATGATGCAGAATCCCTTGTTGAAACTCAATGCTTCACTAGCAGCTGACACAGGAGAGGAAACCCAGAATCATATCTAAGGGGCCTTAGTGCATTTAATTGATAGATAAATAGGTTCTTATATTTGATCATTTGTTCTTGGATTTTTAATTCATTGTGATATTATTTCATTGTGGTGATTATGCATACTTATTATTCAACTTTGAGAAATACATACTGGATCTTTATCCTTGTGCTTTTGGGTTCATATATTTGTATATTGGTATATATGAAACTCTGTAGAGAAATCCTAAGGCACATAACTAACTGCAGATTTGCTCTGCCATTAAATCGATAAAATCAGATTGTATTTTGCCTCAGGTTAATAGACCTATGCTGAATAAGATATATGATTACAGGAATGATAATGTTTCCCACGATTTTCACACCCAGCCTGTTAATGTTGACATTTGATAGTTAAAAAGATACATCAAAGTCAAATTATGGAGAAAAAAATGGGAAAGGA